>SJYQ01000735.1:613554-668068 GCA_006410935.1 Redunca redunca
ACATTGATTGATTTGCGGATATTGAAGAATCCTTGCATCCCTGGGATAAAGCCCACTTGATCATGGTGTATGATCTTTTTAATGTGCTGTTGGATTCTGATTGCTAGAATTTTGTTGAGGATTTTTGCATCTATGTTCATCAGTGATATTGGCCTGTAGTTTTCTTTTTTTGTAGCATCTTTGTCAGGTTTTGGTATTAGGGTGATGGTGGCCTCATAGAACGAGTTTGGAAGTTTACCTTCTTCTGCAATTTTCTGGAAGAGTTTGAGTAGGATAGGTGTTAGCTCTTCTCTAAATTTTTGGTAGAATTCAGCTGTGAATCCGTCTGGACCTGGGCTTTTGTTTGCTGGAAGATTTCTGATTACAGTTTCAATTTCCGTGCTTGTAATGGGTCTGTTAAGGTTTTCTATTTCTTCCTGGTTTAGTTTTGGAAAGTTGTATTTTTCTACTTTTAGATAAACTATAATTTAATGCTAAAAAAAAGAATTTCCTTCAGACAGTGATAAATTAATACATAATTATTAGTCAATTTTTAAGGTGGTTTCTTACTAGAATCATATACATCTATGAAAAACTTACAAATAACGAGGAAAAAGGCACATATGTGAATAAGGAAAAGCTGATGTTTAGCATTAATCCAAGGTTGAAACTATGTTTTTCTTTTTAATACTGCAAAACCTTTTATTCTTGAAACTGGAGGTAGACTTTGAGTAAGAAGCTATTGAGTAAGGATCTTAACATTTTGATAATGTGAAAAAAGAACAAGTAAACTTAAAAAATATGCTATAACCTCTGAGGCAGTTTCTAATTTCTTTTCCTATCACTGTAACAAAGTTTGTATAACTAGAAAAATCTCAATGGGGTTAAGGCATCAATTATTTTCCCATTCTGCGAGTTACACAGGAGGAGGGGAATTATTAACAGGAATGATAAAGCTGTGTACTTGCATTTGGTAACGCAAAGAGAAGCTTACAAATGAGACGTCTCATTAGTTTGAGCAGATGGATCAAAATTAAAGGCTGAATCGCCAACTTTTAATTTCCCAATAGCCAAGAAGAGCTTGAAGTCTTGCAGAGTATGACTGTTGAAAAGTCAACATGAAAAGATTTTCTCCATCTGTCATCACACATGCTTGAGTGGAACACAACCGCCTCCTACTGCTTTTAATACTTTTAAGACAAAGTTGCACATGAAATCTATTAAGTACATGAACACACAAGTTTGGATGATTGGTATACTGAAACCCATGCAACATTATGATCAGAGACCATCAGCATGGCTTTTGAACATGAAATTTGCTCTGTTCTAATTAAATCTAAGTGGAGAGAAACAAAATTAATTCATTTATATATATACGGGGAAACTTAATTCTCAGCATGAAAAGTATTTATTTGCCTGAGAGTTATAGTTTTTTTTTTTTTTAAAGTGGACACATATTTTTAGTCTTAATAATGGTCTGAAAAGCAGTTGCTCTAATAAAATTGTTTAGGAGAAGCACAACTAGAGAGAAAATCCAAAATATGACACAATTTGAAGGCAAACAAATATACAAAATTAAGGAATAGTCATTGAAAGAATTTTTTTAACTAGCTGGCAAGGCAGCGGGGCATGAGGTGGGGGCAAAAAAAAAAAAGGTTGAATTTTCCTGAACTAGAACAGACTGACTTACAATTTTTTACTACTGTACACTAACTGCTAAGCTATATTTAAAAGGCAATAAAGTAAAGCTACAGTTTGTTAGGTACACAGCCCTATAAGAAATAACTTATGCTCCCTTAACAATAAAGAAAAGTACATTTATCAAATATATACTGGCTGCTTAATAACAATGCACTAATGTGCAGTTAGTTATAACTGAATTCCAAACCAAAGCTCTCTGTCTGCCTATTTCTCTTTGTGTCTCTCTCTGTATACACACACACACACACACACACACACACACAATTTACTGCACTATATGTAAAACAAAACATTAATACAGAAGAATTTCTTAGAATGAAGTGCATATAGTTAGACCTTTCAGTCGCTAGAGTTAGGCAGAATAATATAATTGAAGAGTTAATTTAGCTGTCAGTTTTTCAGATAATAAGTTAAAAGATTGTTCAATTATCTATTTTTCATTTTCTGACAGATGGATACAAACTCGTTTGTTGGAATTTATCACTTGGAACCTTACACAAAGACAGGAAGTGACTAGGATAACATTATATTCAACCTCAGTTATGAGGGAAAAAATGAAACTTTAAACTCTAGTCCACTGGGGAGTTCTCTGTTAACCTTCTAATAACAGCTTAGAGGATCACAGCTTAGTGAAGGCGTTTCTTCAAGGAGATAAGAGAAAAATAATCCAGTGAAGGAATGCAAGGCCCTGAAAAAAACTTCCACATGAGCATTAGTAATCAAAGACTACCATGAAGTATTAATAGCAATTCTTGTGTGATGGATTCAGTCAAAGATTGCTAGCCTTGTTGAAACAGGTATCTACCTCAGCTTCCAAAGTCAAAATGCCTAACAGTCCTTTTTTCCAAGTATGCATACTTTTCAATCCCAGTTCTGGACATATTACAAAGACAATCAGCAGAAGCTGCCACCTATAAAGCTAACTGAACTTCTAAGCCAAACAGTATTTGGCAGAGAAACTTGCAAATAGAAGATTTAAACAGACAGAACGATCCTTTTGAAATGACTAAAACAGAAAAAGATTTTAGTTTTGGGCAACTTTCCCAAAGTTACATACATAATACAGATAATTTAAAGAAATGAAAAAGAGGTTTGTTCTCAAACTGTGTTGTAAAGAGCTTTTTACTTAAATGATCACATTAACTTAAAAGACTAAGATGCTGCCTTAACAACCAACAACATAATACTTAAGGTACTCTGAAGGTGTTGGCCTGGGCATTTGTAATACCAGTAATATTAGAGGCAGATATCAACTAATGGGCCATAGTCCTGATGCATTCAATATTTCCCAGCATCCCCAGTAGACTAAGGATCTATGAAGATGAGCAATTTATCACAGTGAAATCCTATTTATCACAGAGTCCCCATGTACATGACACCACACTAGGAACTTAACCAACAATATTTCCTTATAACCCAGTCTTACTTAGTGGGACCTGTTCCACTGGAACACAAATCCTTAAAAAAAAAAAACAAAAAAACAAAACACTGCATAGAACAGTGATTAAACTTTAAAAATCTGACACCTATTTACATGTTATTGTTTCCATTTATTTTTCTATCATATCTTTAGGTAGAGAAAATAGAGAAATCAGAAAATTAAGGGAGTAAAATGCATTTTAAGAAAGAGAAGGACATACATCAACACTATCTCTGAATGGTAGAATTCAGTCACTTTCCCGCCCCCCCCCCCCATCATTTTTACTTTATGGAGTGCCCAAAGGTTAAATTTGTTTAAACTCTTTTACTGGTCACTCTGTTATCAGTATATTAATCATATTTTATATTAAAACATTTTGAAGATGTAATTACAGAGGCCAAAGACCACAGGGTCACACATGAAGCAAAAAACACAGGGAAGAACATGTTTTTCTAATTGAAAGTGGCAGCACATCCAAAGCAAAGCACGAACAATATGGTATATAAAACGTGTTTTTGTAACCATAATTTAGAGGTAATTGTAGATACTTAAGAAAAAATTTCACTGGTAAAACACATGGTCTTATACACTTTAAAATTGTAAAACAAATTCAAAATGACACACACACATCATATCATAACCTACATCACACAGCTTGATAAAATTATTCAGAAGGGCATGGTGTATGTTTGTAAAATCCTTTGTAGGTCTGCTATGACAACAAAATGTGATAACTCATTTGGAGTGCATTATAGGATCATGGGGTAAGATCACAAAATGTGGCTATTTGTGCCATAATCTTATTTTAGACAACTTACCCTAAGTAAACATTTCAATAGAAAAAATAATAGAAAGGCTGCCCTGTCCTTAATAAGGGACTTCCCAGGTGGCATTAGTGGTAAAGAATCCACCTGTTAATGCAGGAGACTTAAGAGACATAGGTTCAATCCCTGGGTTGGGAAGATCCCCTGGAGAAGGGCATGGCAACCTACTCTAGTATTCTTGCCTGGAGAATCCCATGGACATAGGAGCCTGGTAGATGACAGTCCATAGGGTTGCAGAGTCAGACATAACTGAAGCAACTTAGCATGTCTTTAACAAGAGCAAGCCACAAACATTTAAGGTGCTCAATAATGGCGGGATAATCAATAAGGAGAAGAACAGCTGACGTTGGCCTAACAGTAAAATGACAGTGTAAAGTACTGACAATGCTGTGTATTTTATAAACATAAGCATGTATTTCAATCCTGGTGTGACCTTTTACTAGCTGTATGGCCTTGAGAAGCTGCTTAACATGTCTTATGTTCATTTTCTCTTTTAACAAAAGGAGATTTAATGCTTATATTAGAAGATTATGAAGATTTAAAAGTCCAAAGTGACTTACACAGCATCTAAAACTTAGAACTTGAATAAAAACTCCCTTCTGTCTCTTACAGACATTAACATTGAGAAGACCATGGAGAAACAATGGAAAATATTTACTATTCATTAAGGAAAACAGTGAATATAAAACTGTGTATTCAATGTAATTATAATTTGGCAATGGACTGTAACTAATAATTAAAATTAAGTTTGAATGAGGAAAATTAAAAGGTACATGTGCAAATGGATTAAAAAAGACCAGCAGGTCATGAATAAAAATTATAATAATACTTTGAAATGGTAAAAAATTTTAATACTGTTATTTTAGTTTTACAATTTAAAAAAGGATATGGATATTTAGGTATGTGTAGAGAACTGAAGAAAGTCCTACTATTATGGAAAACAAACATCATCACTAGTCATTGAGACAGAAACTCTGAGACCTGCAGCCTAAACTCTACTTCTTAGGGCAGAGGGATGTGAGCACAGATCTGGATAGGAACTGACACCGAAGCATTCCAGTGGGTTTTTAAACTGCAACCACACTTTATAGAGTCATCCACAGTACATTTTTAGCCAGACCACAGTGTACAGAGAGGAGACAACTTGGTGGTCATGTATCCTTAAAAGGCTAGTGATTATGGACACCGTGACATGCACACAAAAAACGGGAGGTGATGCATGTGTGCAACTTCTGCCTTAGTTTTGCACTCTCTGCATTCCTGGGTTCCTCCTGCCTTATAAGTAGCCAGTCCCTGACCAGCTGAAGCCTCTCCTGAGGCTTCCCAGCTTAGTTGTCCTTTCTAAACAGGAACCAGCAACTGTGACCTCACTCTCCATCTCACCTTTGTCTGGTCTAAATTTACTACTATAAGTGCCTGCCCTATGGCAGTTATTGTTTTGAAAAGTAATGCAATGGATGGAATCACTAAGAATGAAAGGGCTGGCAGTGAGATCTAATCTCTACTGATGAAACATGCCCAGCTAGCACTTGAACTTTATGATTTCTAGAGGGACATGTTAAGCCCCTGTAGCAGCCAGAGAACAAACTATGCCAGAAGAGGAAGAGGATATAATCTTCCTAGGATTCTTTAAATACATTTACCTGGACTTTTATCTACCTACGATAGAAGATACAACCATTATATTTCCCAATATTTAGGAATAAAGTTGCACTTTATTTTTTTAAAAGACATATTTTATAACATAAGATTATATGGAGAAAGGTTGAAGTAGTTTAATAAGTATTAATCTTGCAATTACACTCCTTGGTATATACCCAAAGGAAGTGAAAACTAACGTCCACATAAAATCTGTTGAAAGCTGTAATGTACACATAAATTGTGGTACATCCAGACAATGGAATATTATTAAGTGCTAAAAAAAACAAGCTATCAAGCCATGAAAAAGCAGGAAGTTACCTCAAACACATATTATGAAAGAAATCAATCTGAAAAGGCTATAAACTACAAAAGGCTACAATCTTATATGATTCCAACTATATGACATTCTGGAACACACAAAACTACAGAGACAATGAAAAAATGAATGGTTACCAATGGTTAAGGGGAAGGGAGGATGAATCAGTCGAGCAGAGAGGGCTTTCAGGGTAGTGAAATTTTCTGTATGACACTATAATGGTGGATACATTGTCCAAACCCTTAGAAAGTACAACACCCAGAGTGAACCCTAATGTAACGGATGGACTTTAGGTGATACTGATGTGTCAACATGAGCTCATAGACTGAAACCAAAGTGTCACACCAGTGGAGGGTAAATTGATGGTGGAGGAAGTTGTGCATGTGCCAGGGTAGGGGGTGTATGAGAACTCTTTCTACTTCCTGCTCAGTTTTGCTGTGAACCCAAAATTGTTCTAAAAAATAAAGTCAATTAAAGAAAGTTAATGGAGAAAACATTGAAATATTTACTGAATATTTCTAATATGCCATAGATGCCAGAGCTAGATTCCTTAGCTAATAATATAGTTGATATCTTCTGTAATATAAAAGTTGGAAATAAATGTCCATGGTGGTAACATCTAGCTGTGTGTGTGTGAAGTTGCTCAGTCGTGTCCGACTCTTTGCGACCCTGTGGACTGTAGCCCGCCAGGCTCCTCTGTCCATGGGACTCTGTAGGCAAGAATACTGGAGTGGGTTGCCATTTCCTTCTCCAGGGGATCTTCCCAACCCAGGGATCGAACCCAGGTCACCTGCTTTGCAGGCAGACGCTTTATCCTCTGAGCCACCAGGTTACACTTAGTTTATCCTGTTCTTTTACAAAGATGGTACAAACACTGGTGGCTATGCAACATATTGCTTTGTTTTAGGATTTCCTGTGAAATGCTACCAAAAGTTTCTCAAGATAGCATTTTAAGAACATCAGACATTTGCTACAAATAAATATCATGAGGAAATCCAGAACAAAGGTTGGTACATTACAGCCTGCAAGTTGAATGCATCTATTCCTGTTCTTCTAAATAAAGTATTATTGGAACATAGCCATGCCCAACTGTTCCTATATTGTGCATGGCTCCTTTCATGCTACAACAGCACAGGTGAGTACCTGAAACATAAGCCCCACAAAGCCTAAAATATTTATTATCTGGCCCTTTCCAGAAAAGTTTTCTGTTTCCAGACCAGCAATAAACTGGTGGTATTTGGTAATATTTTTGTATTAAAGAAAGAACATTGGTTTTTTTTATACTTCTTTACTTGTACATGATAAATAATGGAACCCCAGAAAGCAGTTCTCTAAAGACGATCAAAGAGGACGAAAGCTATAAAATAAATCCAAAAAAAGTGATATGAGACCACGGTTAGCCAAGATGCTACACTTGCATGGTCATATTTGTAAATGCACAAGTAAAAACAAAGGCAATATGTTACTTCATTCAGCACAGCATCTCATCTTCTTATCTGAGAAATTAGGATAACAGTGTCTGCCTCATTGGCCGCTGAGAGAAGTCAATGAGATAATAGGTGTAAGGTAATTTTAGCAGTTTCCGGTATTTATTGATCATTAAGAAACATATTAATAAGTTACTAATATTCTCATACAATTTAATCATGATTTCTTTTCCTTAAAAGTTACTCCTATAACTAAGGACATTTTCTTTTATTTTCTGATCTTTTTTGTTTGTTTCTGTTTTATTTTTATTTATTTTTAATTTTGTTACTTCACAATATTGTATTGGTTTTGCCATACACTGACATGAATCTGCCATGGGTGTACACGTGTTCCCCATCCTGAACCCCCCTCCCACCTTCCTCCCCATACCATCCCTCTGGGTCATCCTAGTGCACCAGCCCCGAGCATCCTATATCATGCATCGAAACTGGACTGGTGATTCGTTTTACATATGATAATATACATGTTTCAATGATGCCATTCTCCCAAATCGTCCCACCCTCGCCCTCTCCCACAGAGTCCAAAAGACTGTTCTATACATCTGTGTCTCCTTAGCTGCTAAGGAAATTTTCTTGAGGTTAGAATTTTAAAACTGTGCCTTTAAGGGGGAAAAAAAATGCATCAAGAATGCTGAGTGGGCAGTATTCCACTTTCATTTCTAGTTTATCTTTGTTTTATATATTGAGGCTCCAAACAATATTTAGTCTGGGAGGAAAAAAAGATGTCACTGCTTTTAAAATATTTTAAAAACAAAGGACCAGAAAATATTTCATTTTACATGCCATAAAAGGATAACAATGTAGGAAAAAAATCCCATAATAAAATAAAGTGACCTGAAGAACCATATACAATTTGGTTAGTTTTTATGTAAGTAATTATCATTATTCTATATTTTTCTTAACAATTCTGATTGTAACATCTTGAACCTTGGAATTTAAAGTAAAAGCAGTTAATACCCAAACAATATGAAAATTTATTATATATATATTTCAATTGCTACTACTTCATGAAACAACANGGTTCCCCACAGTTCTAAATATATCTTAATTAATATGCAGATAGAGTATATTAACTGTTGCAGTGATATTGGCTCTTAACATTTTCTAAGCTAAGTATTTTATTTATAATATTGTAAGGTAAAAATAGCTGTATTTTAGTAACAAAATTATTTTTAGACAAGAAGTAATATAATACACTAAAGACCAAGTTTGACACAGTAACACATGATTCTATCTCATTTTCTTTTATAAAGAGGTCATATGGCCCATGAATCTTCTCCTAAAACTATTTGTTCTACAGGGGTAAACAAGTGTCATGAAACTTAATAAATGTATAAACTTTAAGCAAAATATTCCTTCATGATTCTATAAAAGCCTAAAATAAGCACCCTGATAATGCAAATGGTACATGGTAACAACATTTAAGGAACATCACAAAAGAATTTCAGAAATGCTGATTGTATATATAATTAATATGACAATTATACAACAAATTAAACAGAACACCTCATTTAGTAATTGTTATCATGAAATTATTTTTCAATTGTATATATGGTATTACTTATTTTAGATGAATAATATATCATAATATACTTACTGATTTAACTAGAGTCTTTTATTATTTTACTGCCTTCAACCCTATCAAAATAACTTCTTGAATATATATATATATAACTTGTATTCTTACCTAAGAATACAAAATATTCACTGATAACAGCAATGCAAACTATTAAAAGCAGCTTTTTGGAGAGGAGACATTCTCCTACATATAGTTGAGGAAATGCACTTGATTGTCTTCTAAGCTGTCATATTTGTAATGATGCTCTGAAGTCTCTAATGTCAAACAAGTATTAATACATCAACAAAAATATTTCTAGAAAAGCATAATTTTTTAAAAGAAGTATTTACCTTATTTGCACTTTTAACCCCTAGAAATGTCTGTCCAAGAGGAACAGGTCGAAAACGGCCATCAAAGAAGAAAAGTCCAATGCAGGGATTAACATGTAAAAATGTAGCTACGTCGAGGTAGTTGGGTAAGGTAGCAGAAAGTCCAAGAATTCTTATCATACTCTGCGTGGATTCAACCTATAGGAGTTAAATAACATATAAGACATTAAATAAATTATTTAACTAAATAACATATAAATAACATGTATAAGTCTTAAATAACATATAAGACTGGATTTGTACTTAAAGTAAGCTTTGGTAATATAAAGTATGAAATATTTGCAGTAAAATAAGATCACTAAAGATATCAAGAGTAACAACACATAGTCTGAAAGATAATATGAAAAAAATTGGCCTAAATTTGGCATGAGGAATGATATAAAAATGATTAAAAATGTACTTTTAGTGTATTTCCTGAACCAGAAATTTCTATTAGTTAAATGGTTTCTTTTGTTTTCCTCCTAAAAATGTCACAAGGCAAGTGACATGTGTTAGGCTTTAGTGTTAACTTATAATTTCAAGCACTTAAAGTATATACTCTTTATTCTCAAGTTCAGTAATTTCAAATTCATTTTAAACACAAACACTTAAAAGTCTGAAATAATTAAGGCAGATTCCTTTAGTGTTTTACAAATTTAAATTTGTTTCTTTTTTTTAATTTTTTGAAATTTTTATTTTAACTTTAGTTTGCTTTACATTACTGTATTGATTTTGCCAAACATTGACATGAATTCACCACGAGTGTACAAGCGTTCCCAAAGATGAATCCCTTCCCACCTCCCATCCCATACCATCTCTCTGGGTCCTCTCCTTGCACCAGTCCCAAGCATCCTGCCTCCTGCATCGGATATCGACTGGCGATTCGTTTCTTACTTGATAGTATACATGAAATGATATAGTGTATAAGGGAGAGTTTGCGTGGAATAACAGCTAAAACTTGGGGGGTAAATTCACAAGTACATTCTCACAGAACGTACTAAGCTTCATTCTTTATGTTCACTCAGTTCAGTTCCATTTCTCAGTCATATCTGACTCTTTGCAACCTCATGGACTGCAGCACACCAGGCTTCCCTGTCTATCACCAACAGCGGAGCTTGCTTAAACTCAGGTCCACCGAGTTGGTGATGTCATCCAACAAACTCAATCTGTTGTCCCCTTCTCCCCCCTTCAGTTTTTCCCAGCATCAGGGTCTTTTCCAATGAGTCTGCTCTTCTCATCAGGTGGTCAAAGTACTGGAGTTTCAGCTTCAACATCTGCTCTTCCAGTGAATATTCAGGGTTGATTTCCTTTAGGATTGACCAGTGTGATCATGGAGTCCAAGGGAGTCTTCTCCAACAGCACAGCTCAAAAGCATCAACTCTTCAGTGCTCACCTTTCTTTATGGTTCAACTCTCACATCCATACATAACTACCGGAAAAACCAAAACTTCGTCTATATGGACCTTTGTCAGCAAAGTAATGTCTCTGTTTTTTAGTATGCTGACTAGGCTGGTCACAACTTTTCTTCCAAGAAGCAAGCATCTTTTAATTTCATGGCTGCAGCCATCAACTGCAATGATTTTGGAGGCCCCCAAAATAAAATCTGTCATTGTTTCCACATCTATTTGCCATGAAGTGATGGGACTGGATGACATGATCCTAGTTTTTTGAATGTTGAGCTTTATGTAGCTCTTTCACTATCATCAAGAGGCTCCTTAGTTCCTCTTTACTTTTTGCTATAAGGGTGGTGCCATCTGCATATCTGTGGTTATTGGTATTTCTCCAGCAGTCTTGATTCCGGCTTGTGCTTCATCCAGTCTGGCATTCCGCATGAGGTACTCTGCATATAAGTTAAATAAGCAGGCTGACAATATACTGCCTTGATGTACTCCTTTCCTAAACTGGAACCAGTCTGTTGTTCCACATCCAATTCTATTTGTCGCTTCTTGACCTGAATACAGATTTCTCAGGAGGCAGATAATGTGGTCTGGAATTCCCATCTCTTGAAGAATTTTCCACAGTTTATTGTGATCCACACAGTCAAAGGCTTTGGTACAATCAATAAAGCAGAAGTAGATGTTTTTCTGGAATTCTCTTGTTTTTTCGATGATCCAGCGGATGTTGGCAATTTGATCTCTGCTTCCTCTTGCTTTTCTATTTTGAATATCTGGAAGTTCACAGTTCAGATATTGCTGAAGCCTGGCTTGGAGAATTTTGAGCATTACTTTGCTAGTGTGTGAGATGAGTGCAATTGTGTGGTAGTTTGAGCATTCTTTGGCATTGCCTTTCTTTGGGATTAGAATGAAAACTGACCTTTTCCAGTTCTGTGGCCACTGCTGAGTTTTCCAAATTTGTTGGCATATTGAGTGGAGCACCTTCACAGCATCACCTTTTAGGATTTAAAATAGCTCAACTGGAATTCCATCACCTCCATAAACTTTGTTCCTAGTTTTACTTCCTAAGGCCCAATGGACTTCGCATTCCAGGATGTCTGGCTCTAGGTGAGTGATCACACCATTGTGGTTATCTGGGTCATGAAGATGTTTTTTGTATAGTTCTTCTGTGTATTCTTGCCACCTCTTCTTAATACCTTCTCTTTCTGTTAGGTCCATACCATTTCTGTCCTTTATTGGCATTCTTTGGAACTCTGCATTCAAGTGGATATATCTTTCGTTTTCTCTTTTGCCTTTCACTTCTCTTTTCTCAGCTATTTTTAAGGCCTCTTCAGACAACTATTTTGCCTTTTTGAATTTCTTTTTCTTGAGGATGGTATTGATCACCGCCTCCTATAGAATGGCATGAACCTCTGTCCATAGTTCTTTAGGCACTCTATCATATTTAATCTCTTAAATCTATTTGTCATTTCTACTGTATAACTGTAAGGGATTGGATTTAGGTCATACCTGAATGGTCCAGTGGTTTTGTCTACTTTCTTCAGTTTAAGTCTGAATTTTGCAATAAGGAGTTCATGATGTGATCCACACTCAGCCCCAGGTCTCATTTTTGCTGACTGTATAGAGCTTCTCCATCTTTGGCTGCAAAGAATATAATCAATCTGATTTCGGTATTGACCATCTGATGATATCCATGTGCAGACTCATCTCTTGTGTTGTTGGCAGAGGGTGTTTGCTATGACTGGAGCATTCTCTTGGCAAAACTCTGTTAGCCTTTGCCCTGCTTCATTTTGTACTCCAAGGCCAAACGTGCCTGATAACCCAGGTATCTCTTGACCTCCTACTTTGGCATTCCAGTTCCCTATGATGAAAAGGACATCTTTTTTTGGTAGTAGTTCTAGAAGGTCTTGTAGGTCATCATAGACTTGTTCAACTTCAGCTTTTTTGGCTTTAGTGGTTGTGGTATAGACTTGCATTACTATGATACTGAATGGTTTGCCTTAGAAATGAACAGAGATCATTGTGTCATTTTTGAGACTGCACCCAAGTACTGCATTTCAGATTCTTTGTTGACTATGAGGGCTACTCCATTTCTTCTAAGGGATTCTTGCCCACAGCAGGAGATATAATGGTCATCTGAATTAAATTTGCCAATTCTAGTCCATTTTAGTTCATTGATTCCTAAAATGTCGATGTTAACTCTTGCCATCCTCTTGTTTTCATTGCTAGGGTGTAATATTTTAATTGTGCTGCTAAACACTGCTGATAACATTGATTAATTTGTTTACCAGTCATTTATTAAGCTTTTAATGCAGTGCAGGGAAAGCAGGGGTTTAGAGTCTGTAAAAACCACAAAAAAAACACTGCAATGTATCCCATTAACAGCAGCACCTTTTAAAAATTGTGATAATGAAGAGAGATGACATGCAGAGGTGACAGCTGTTGTTCTAAGAGAAGAGTAGTTAGGAACATAGGCCAGGAAGAAAGGTGTTTAAGATACTATACTTGGCAATACTAGTGGTACCAGTTAGAGAAGGGAGGTAAGAGAAATGTAGAAATGATTGTGTGAAATCTTGCATGCCAAGAAGTTTCTCCATTTTACTGCTTATGAACACAAGACACTATCCCATTCTCATTCAATTACATTTTTATGATGACAGCTTATAGTATTTTCATCTTTATACATTTCTAAACATTCTGTAAAATTTCATTATCCTTTCTGTTTACTCATACGTTTTCTACTTATTTATGATTAGATTTGTTATAAGTTTACTTTACTTTTTTAAAAACTAGCTTTAAAAATATTTTTATAGGCCTCTAGTGGATGTGAAGAAAGCTGAGTACCGAAGAATTGATGCTTTTGAACTGTGGTGTTGGAGAAGACTCTTGAGAGTCCCTTGGACTGCAAGGAGATCCAACCAGTCCATTATGAAGGAGATCAGCCCTGGGTGTTCTTTGGAAGGAATGATGCTAAAGCTGAAACTCCAGTACTTTGGCCACCTCATGCAAAGAGCTGACTCACTGGAAAAGACTCTGATGCTGGGAAGGATTGGGGGCAGGAGGAGAAGGGGACAACAGAGGATGAGATGGTTGGATGGCATCACTGACTCAATGGACGTGAGTTTGAGTGAACTCGGGGAGTTGGTGATGGACAGGGAGGCCTGGTGTGCTGCAATTCATGGGGTCGCAAAGAGTCAGACATGACTGAGCCACTGAACTGAACTGAACTGAGTTAATAAATCTAGTTTATTGTGTTTTTCTATTTTGTATTTAATTTTATTTTTTCAACTTTAGTATTTTTGCACTTTTTAGCAATTCTGTTTAATATTATCTAACAGTTAAAATTTAATAATTAACCTATTATAGTCCCTACATATCTGTTTTATTTTAGGGTATAATTCGAACTCTGAATTATAAATTTGTCTGTACTACATAAACTTTCATTATTTTCTAATAAGAGTGTTGTCACTCTCTCTTTTCCTTCTATGAGCACTTTCTGAGCTCTAAGTGTCAGAAGAATAGTCTTTCAAATGGTTGGGTTTTAAATCAGTTTATCAGATCCAAAGTGTAGAAGGTATGTGTGTATGTTTGTGTCTATATCTATCTATATATACACACATATATGTGTGTTTGTATGTAGATAGGAATATATAGATATATATATATATTTGTGTGTATATAGTTTATCATATAGAATTTCTTTCTCAATTTCCATTGTATTTTGCTGTTGTTGTTCAATAGCTCAGTTGTGTCCAACTCTTTGCTGTTCCACGGAGTGTAGCATACCAGGCTTCCCTGTCCTTCACTATCTCCCAGAGTTTGCTCAGATTCACGTCCACTGAGTGGGTGAGGCTATCTAACCATGTCATACTATATTTTTATATATTTACTAGGCTTCCATGTAAAAGTCTAATTTTAAAAACGGCTTCTTACCTGGGAAAAAGTTTGAAAATCTCTGATGTGATTTAAGTACACATGACTTGGAATGAATTTGGTAAGCTAATTAATTTCAACCAAACTCCTTTATGAGAGAGTGCATAAAAAAAGATTCTCAATCTGTAACAAAAAACTATACAGTACTATTATTTTTTTAATAATAGGAATTAATGTTTAATGTTCTTGCTATCATAAATAAAATAAGGGGATTCATGGGATATACTTATTTGAGCAAATATTTTAATTATTTTTTTCAGTTTTTTATGACCTTCTTAGTCAAAAATTGCTTGCCTCATGTTAGTATCTTCAAGTTACTATACCTAAGTGAGCAGCTCCCAACACTGGATTTCACCTTGGATATTTCAATACAGTGCATACATGGGCTGGGAAAATCCAAGGTCCTGCACTCCCTGACACTAATATCACTTACAGAAACTAAGAGAAAATGTGGCCCTGTCCCTTCCAAACTCATTCTGTAAGTAGGACAAAAATGAATCTGCTTACTCATTGTAATGGGTTTTATCTGGGCTTACTTGAGGATTAAATAAAACACTATGAGACACACACATAGCTTCCCAAGCAAACCCAACCCAAGTCAAGGAACCCTAAGTAAGGGGAACAGATGACCCTACCTGTTATGTCAGAAGTCTTCTTTACATATTATAATTAGACTCCTTAATGTAATTAGAATGCTGTTTTGAAATACGTTTACTTATTTGGCTGTACTACATCTTGTTTGCGGCACATGTGACCTTGCTCTTCATTGAGCCATATGGGATCTTTTATTGCAGCATGTAGGAATTTTTAGCTGTGGCATGTAGGACCTAGCTCCCTGGCCAGGGATTGAACACGGGGCCCCTGCATTGGGAGCATAGAGTCCTAGCCAGAGGACCACCAGGGAAGCCCCTAGAATAATTTTAATTATACTATAGTTCCATTCACTACTGGTGGTGATTTGAAAGGATATGAAAGTGATTTTTAGTATTAATATCATTTAACACATAAGTTATTGAGTATATTTTTAATGTCTTTTGATGTTAAATACATGACACCTCGCAAACGTTAGAGATATTTTTCTGCCAAACCCCCATTTTAAAACTGTTACCTTTTTCATCTAAAAATAATCTATTATACTCATAAATCTGTATGAGAAATATTTTCCTTTAAATATGGATAATTTGAAACTTTAGGTCTTAAACCACATCTTGAAACTCTACACACTATAGAGTAACCTGAAAATATTAATAGTTGAAAACTAAAAAAAGTTAACATTTTACAGTTTCTTCTTTATCATTAGCCCAAAAAATAGGCAGTAAATTTTTATAGCATTTTCCTTCACATAAAATCTAAGTTTGGACAAAGTCTCCCTACTCACTGAAAGTAAATTTAGTTAAAACAACTAATGTTAGCTCAACACTGTTAAATACAACAGATTTGGGTTTTATTCTACTTTTCTCTTTTCCAAATCTCTCTCATGCCAAGGATGTTGTGAATTTAGTGCCTAATACCATCATGTAATTTTAGAATCTGACTGAACAGAATCTACATCGCATTGGAAAAGCTCCCTATGGTGTGTCTATGTTAGTTACAAACTGCCATGTGAAGCACTGCCATCTACTGGGAATGTCTGATAATCACAGGAACAAACAAAAATAGGAACTTCGCTTTTTATAAAAATATTTATGAGCACTGCACTGCACTAATACACTGGAAATATGAGGAGAATCATATAGATCATTCTGTCAAGGAGATTAAAATCTGGTGAGGGCCACAAATAAAGACAGAATTAACTGTAACAAGTTGTGAAATTATAAGGAAGACTGTGGTAAATGCTAAAAATGTGCAAAGAAAGGGAATACAGAGGGAACACAGAAAAGGTGGAATTCATGCTGAGTGGTGAACTAGGAAACACTTCATAGAAGAAGTGATACTGGTCAGCTTCTTTAGTGGGTTTTCAACAGATAGATCTGTGGAGTGATAATATACAATTTTGCATTTACAACCCTTAATCTCATAAAGATACATTCTGACTTAAGTAAGATTAGTTTCATCTCTGAAAGAGATGGGGAAAAAAAGAGGCATTGGAAAAAAAAACTGGAGAAGGAAAAAATTTGGTTCTGTGTGGCTGGAACCTAAGTAGCTAAGGAATAGAATGGAAAAGTTACAATTAAACAAACAGATCAGCATTTTAATAGACTTTTAAGACCAGCTAAGGTATTTAAACATTTTTCTTAAGATAAACAAACAGCAAGTCAGCAAAGATTTATTGGAATTTGCTATATTATGAAGATGCTAATGTGGAGGATGAATTAACATATTATATATTTAAATATTGCTGTGCTATGTTGAGTTGCTCAGTCGTGTCTGACTCTTTGCAACCCCATGGACTGTAGCCTGCCAGGCTCCTCTGTCCATGGGATTCTCCAGGCAAGAATACTGGAGTGGGTTGCCATGCCCTACTCTAGGGGATTTCCCAACCTAGGGATTGAACCCAGATCTCCTGCTTGCAGGTGGATTCTTTTACCATCTGAGCTACCAGGGAAGCTCAAGAATACTGAAGTGAGTAGTCTATCCCTCAGGGGATCTTCCCAACCCAGGAATAGAACCAGGGTCTCCTGCATTGCAGGTTTCTTTACCAGCTGAATTACCAGGGATATTTACATATTATATATCCATATTATATATAACATATTACATGTTCCTGCATCTTCTATTAACATGGTATATTTATAATTGTACTACATATGATTAAAACACAATATACAATTTTATATATTTTACATCACATAGTTTATAAACTACATGTAGAAAATTATACTATTAAAATTCACATATTACAAAATATTTATGAATTTTAATGAATGCCTTAAAGTATATATGGTACGAATGTGTGTGTGTCTGTGTACATGTGTATACAGCAGCACTCCTGCAATCTATTTTCTCCCTCAATTGGGAATGCTCAAGAGAGATACCCTGGTCAAACTCCCTTGAAAACATGCTACGGATAGTCCTCCTGGCAATTATACTAATGGTATTTACTTGACCTCTAATGCTCTATAGTTGCAGGAAAGCCTTATCTTTATAATGCTTTTAGCTGACGGACATGGTCTCTCCAGATAGCTCAATGCAAACAAACCAGGAATGCATGGACTCATGTGGCCTGGGCTCCCTGAAAAACATCACTAAGTTATGTACATATCAAGGTACCAAATCAAAACATCTCATGATCAGGAAGTATCACCATGGGAAATAGTACCTTCTGTTAAGCACAAACTCATTTTACCCCATATGCTAATCATATGCACTGCTTTGTATGTCAATCATATCTCAATAAAGCTGTTAAAATTTTTATTTAAAAATCTCATGATCAAAATAGCTCTCTTTTGCATAAATGATGCCCAGAATGATTCTTTTCAAGACTTCACAAGTAAACTAACTGCCAGAGCTAAAGAAGAGAACAGTGGCGGCAGCTGCAGACTTTTCACAACCATGTGTATTCTTGACGCTGTTCTAAGCTAAGTATTAGCTAAAATCTCTGATTTTTGTGTGTCTACTTGAATATTTCAACTCTTTGTATTCTGTATCTGTGTGTCTGTCTGTATGTATGCACATATTTTTATATGGTAAAAAGTGAACATGTCCCCAAAAGTCCTCTAATTCCATCCCTACTATAAAACCACTTTTACACTTGTTGCATATGCTTTCACATCTATGCACCCTACTCTACCCAGCTTAAAAATCTAAATGGGGGCAAGAAATTTGTTAACTACATCCAAAACACCTAGAACCATGAAGCTGGCACACAGCAGGTAGTTAACAAATGTTCAGTAAATGAGTGAATGAGAATATAAATATATTGCTTTTTTTTTTTTCCTGGGATTGTGCTATATATATAGGACCCAGCTTGCCTTTTCAATGAAGAATATAACCTGGATATCTTTTAAGTCTGGTTCTTATAATTCTGCCTCATTCTTCTTAAAAGACTGCAAAGTAGCATTTTATTTGATGACTGTAATAGGATTTATTTAATCATATTTTCTTTTGTGGAATATTTGGGTTGTTTCCAACATATTTTGCATTAACAAGAAAGCATCAGTGAATACTGGTGTTACTATATCTATGTTTCTGTGCTATTATTTCCATAGGTTAGACCTCCAGAAGGAAAAGCATAGTTTAGTGAGAGTTTTCAAATTACATTCTTTTTCACTTTTGCCAATCTAATGGAAGAGGAACGTCTCAAGTTAATTTGGATTCTTTTTAAGCTTCTTTTTTATGATTTTCAGTATTTTTATTTCTACTGTAAAGTGCTTTTTCCAAATTTTCAAAAAATTTATATTTCTTACTGACTATCAACAACCTCAGATTTACAGATGGTCCTGCCACTCTAATAGCAGAAGATGAAGAGGAACTAAAGAGACTCTTGTTGAAAGAATCTTGGTGAAAAGGCTGGCTTGAAACTCAACATTCAGAAAACTAAGGCCATGGCATCTGGTCCCCTCACTTCATGGCATACAGATGGGGAAACAACCGAAACAGTGACAGACTCTATTTTCTTGGGTTCCAAAATCACTGCAGATGGTGACTGCAGCCATGAAATTAAAAGACGCTTACTCCTTGGAAGGAAAGCTATGAGAAATCTAGACAGCATATTAAAAAGTATAGGCGTCACTGCCAGCCAAGATCCATACAGTCAAAGCTATGTATGGATGTAAGAGTTGGACCATAAAGGCTGAATGCTGAAGAATTGATGCTTTTGAATTGTGGTGCTGGAGAAGACTCTGGAGAGTCCCTTGGACAGCAAGACTCTGGAGAGTCCGTTGGACAGCAAACCAGTCAATCCTAAAGGAAATCAGTCCTGAATAATCATTGGAAGGACTAATGCTAAAGCTCCAATACTTTGGCCACTTGATGCAAAGAGCTGAGTGATTGGGAAAGACTGAAAGCAAAAGAAGAGGGCGGCATTGGATGAGATGGTTAGGTAGCATCATTGACTCAGTGGACATGAATTTGAGCAAACTCTGGGAGATAGTGAAGGATAGAGGAGCCTGATGTGCTGCAGTCCATGGGTTTACAAAGAGTGGGACATGACTTAGTGGCTGAACAACAAATATTTATTAGTTTACAATAACCTTTTAATTACAAAGGACATCTAAGCTTATTTTATGTGCGACAAATAATTTCTATTATTCTTACATTTTATACTTTTGGAGATAAAGATAAAAAAAGATTCTTTTTATCTTACATCTTATCTTTGGAGACTGATCCCTGGGTCGGGAAGATCCCCTGGAGAAGGAAATGGCAATCCATTCCAGTATTTTATGGTATATTTACCATATTAAAAAACATTATTTTAAAATATTTGAAAATGCAACATAAACTTCATAAGTTCTGTACTCCCTTTTTAAATTTAAATTCCCATAACTAGATCTAGATGACAGCTATTCAAGATAGGAAATGTAAAAGAACTGATGTCTAACTAGTTACTGGGGTAAGGCAGAGTGTTAAGGCAAAGTGTTAAGGTGACTCCCACACACTGAATTTGGGCTTGAGAACTGACTGAATTATGATGCCCTATATAAACATATGGGAGAAACAACAGAGTTTCTGACATGTTTAGCAAGAGATGTTTTTGGAATATCAAATTAGAAATACCAACTCTTGTTTGGACAGGACTAGAAGTCAGTGGAGAGATATGGACTACATGCAGAGACTTAGGTGATACTGACAAGGAAGTGCTTTTTTCCCAGGGTAAATATGTGGAATAAAAAAGAAGATGGCAAGTGACTAGATCTTGTGCTGTAAGAGGTCACTGAGTGGATGTGAAAGTGAGAGTCACTCAGTTGTGTTCAACTCTTTGAGACCTCATGGACTCTACAGTCCATGGAATTCTCCAGGCCAGAATACTGGAGTGGGTAGCCTTTCCCTTTTTCAGAGGATCTTACCAACCCAGGGTTGGAACCCAAGTTTCCCACATTGCAGGTGGATTCTTTACCAGCTGAGCTACCAGGGAAGTCCAAAAATACTGGAGTGGCTAGCCTACTCTTTCTCTGGGGGATCTTTCTGACCCAGGAATCGAACTGGGATCTCCTGCATTGCAGGCGGATTCTTTACCAACCGAGTTATCAGGGATGAGTGGATGTGACTGGTGATTAATCCACAGGCTGGACCTTGGCAGTCAAAGGATTCTCACTCCCTTTTCAGTGGTGAGAGTTTAGGCATGAAGAAAAGTGGATGAATCACTAACATTTTCTTATGTTCTACCATTATGTTAATATTGTTTAGTCAACTGCTCCTCGGTCTTCTGGCTAAGATCAAGTGTAATATTGCTTTGTCAATAACAGATCCAAAACACAGGTTTAGAAGTTTTCCTGTATTTATTATGGTTAATTTAAAGAGACTTCAATAAAATAAGACTTGGAAGGAAGAACAATCAGGTACTTTTGACATAAAAATGAAATACCTACAGGTTTATCCACACTAAATTATCTTTTTCTCCATACACAACACATATTAATATTTCTTTGAATGCTAGATTAAAGTTTAAAAACGTACCCCTCAAAATAAGTATACATATAATTTCCTCTTACCTGCCGTAAAGTTCGTGCCACTATGCTTTCTAATACTGGTCCTCTATCTTCATGCAGTAAATGGACTTCATCAAGAATAAGGAGCTTTACAATTTGGGAAAGAGCTACGTCTCCAACACTCTTTCTTGTTACTACATCCCATTTTTCTGGTGTGGTCACAAGCATCTATAACACAAGAAAAGATAAATTTAAAAGAGGAAAAAGATCATATATTACTTAAATTTTCACTGTCATTCAAAAAGAAATATGATTGACCACTTATATACAGATCAAATAAAAGGTGTTAAAGATACCCAAAATGTTATCTGATTCCCTATACACAACAGTCACTTCTCTATAAGTTGTGATATTAAGCAGTTCTTTAAAACTCAGTGAAGGTAGTCTGTCAGTAAATTGTACTGTAAAGTGTACAAATTACACAAGCATATTTAAAATGTATCTTACAATGTAAAGAAAAAAAACAAAACAACAAATGACACTATCTTTTAAACAACTGTGTACTGATAATGGCTTTCCTTTGAAAAGGTATAAAAACAAGTGAACAAAGCATTAAAAGGAAATGAAAAGGATACCAGGACTCTACTCTAGGAATGGTCGGTCACCCGTTTATACTTCTCCAGACTTGGAGGAAACTTGACTACTGATACACAGTTTTAAAAAACTACCCCCTTTAATATCAACTAGTATATGCAGCTTTTTATTCTAAAAAACAATACATATATTACAGCATAACTGGCACATAATAGAAATAAAAACAATGAGTCACCGGAGTACCTAGAGCAGAAGGCAAGAACAGGGCATTTATGTTAAGTTCTTAGAAGAGACCATTTGAAGTGAGCTGTGATTATAAACTTATTTGCTTTCTACATACTGAATTGCTTGTGTCCTCTAAAAGCATACTATGGCAGAGAAAAAGACAAGTTTAATAAACCTCCTACTACGGTAATATTACACTATTATATATTTAACATGTGAGGTAACAGGTCAAAAATTGAAGTTTCTCCTAGCCAGTATATCAGATTATAGAGCCTGATGATAATCAAATTTCAACTATTTTGTGAAGAAGTTAAATGAGATGGGAGTCAGATTATTCAACATTTTTGTTGTGCTATAACTCTCATGTCTGTTTTGAAGTTGCTTACGGGAATGGTAATCTTTTCTTCATACACTTCTTAATAAATGCATAATCCAAGTTTGTCAGTATAATCTGTTGCATTATTAGAGATATCATGTTCACTTTGAAATAAACTATATCAACCACAAAATTTAGTATCTGTATTTCAATATAACATTAATTGGCAAACTATAATGAAATAGATTAAGGCATTCATATCTAAGGTGCAAAATACTATGAAGCTACTTAGTTAATTTGCTAAAGTTAAATGGTAATATTGAAGCCACATCAAATGCTACATTGAAAAAAATACGCTACTGGAATTAAGTATAAACAGATGTATAATGAATTTTAAGATCTAAAATGGTTTGAAACATTCACTATGCATTAATTAGCATCTTTTATATTCCAATAATTTAAACATAACTTCTACTTTGAAAATGACAATTTAAAACAATCCAAGATATATCTTACAAATATGCTCAGGGATCATTCACTAACAACTCTTTAACTGAAAATCCTAAAAAAACATGCCCATGTGTTTTCAAAAGCAACAATTCTTCTAAACTGTAAATTCATGTTACATTAAAATATAAAATAAGCTTACAATTAATAAATGTTAAGAAAGTTACAAAGTATACTACAAAGCAAATAATGTGGTAACAACTAAATTTTAAAATAAAAATTTTCAGATATAAGAAAACTATACTACCAAACCTTAAAAATCCATGTTAGCATTTTGTTTTCTATACTTTCAGCACAGTGAGAAATGACTTCATTTATATTACCATTTCATTACTCTAATTCCCTGAACAAAAATGGCTAGAAAATAAAGTGTCACATTTGCTTAATGAATTGGAACTCATGCAAGACATTTCCATCTGCTCTTGTATTAGGGCATGGGTTAACTGTCAATATTTTTACTGTCAACTCAAATTTCTCTCAATACATGTATTTTATTCCTTTAGGAGTGTAAAAATCATTATTCCAAACTGTTCCAATTTTAGCCTAACCACTGGTAAAACGGCACAGTTGAGATGCTATACAACCACTATTGTGTCAACAATTTGGTATATTCAATTTAAAATGCTCCATCCATTTGACAGCTAAACCAAAAGACCTAAGACTTGCTAGAACCACTTCATCAGGTAACTAACATAAACATAATCTTTTGCCTTTTAAAACATTGTGACCCAGGGGAAATCACTTTCTCTCCCCTTCCCTTTTTTGTCTATTGCATTATTTCTGACATGTAACATATACAGATTTAAAGTGCGCAATGTGATGATTTGATACACATACATAATTGTAAAACCATTACCACAATCAGGTTAGTTAACACTTTCTTCCTCTCACTTCATATTACTTTCGTGTTTCAGTGTGTGTGGTGATAATATTTAAGATCTGCTTTCTTAACAACTTTCAAGGATATAATAGGAATGTTAATTATACTCACTGCACTGTACATCAGATCCCCAGAACACATTCATCTTATATCTAGAAGTTTGTACACTTTGACCAACATTTTCCCATTTCCCTTATCCCTAAGTTCCTGGCAACCAACATTGTACTCTCTGTTTCTTTCTTGAGTTTGGCTTTTCTTCCCCCATACATAAGTGAGAACATAACAGTATTTGTCTTTTCTTTTTTGACTTATTTCACTTTAGCATAATGACCTCAAGGTCCATTCCTATTGTGGGAAAAGGCTGAATTTCCATTTTTTTATGGCTGAACAATATTCTATTCTACTTATGTGCCACATTTTTTTATGTCCATTCATTTCTTGGTGAACACTTAAGAGTTGTCTCCATATCTTAACTATTGTGAATAAAGCTGCAAAAAACATCAGAGAGCAATCTCTCTTCAAGATAATGATTTCAATTCCTTCTGATATATACCCATAAGTAGAATGGCTGCATCACACGATAGTTCTATTTTTAACTTTTTGGGAGAACTTCAAAGTGTTTCCATAGTGGCAGTACACATTTACACTCCCAGTTTACAACAGCAACTTACAATAGTGCACAAAAGATCCCTTTTCTCTATATCCTCGCCCATATTTGTCCTCTCTTGTCTTTTTTGATAAAAAGTCAATCTAACAGTTGTAAGGGGATATCGCATTGTGATTATGACTTGCATTTCCCTGCTGATTAGTGAAGTTAAACATCTTTTACGGTACTGGGGGTCATTTGCATGCTTTCTTTGGGAAAATGTCTATTCTAGTCCTCTGTCCATTTATTGTTGTTTTGGTTTTGGTTTGGCTTTTGTGTCATGTGTGTGTTTTGCTTTTGAGTTGTGTGGATATTAAGTTCTTATCAGATAGATGGTTTGCTAACGTCTTCTCCTACAGGTAACCTTTTCATTCTGCTATTTCTTTTGCTGTGTGGAAGCTTATTTTTTCACTTTTGTTTCATGGGTTTTTGATGTCATATCCAATAATCATTCCCAAGATCAATGTCAAAGAGATTTTTTCTCTATGTTTTCTTGAAGTAGTAGTTTTACAGTTTCAGGTTTTATATGTAGTCTTTAATCCATTTTTGTGTTAAACTGTTCCACTCTTTGCGACCCTATAGACTGGAGCCCACCAGGCTTCTCTGTCCATGGGATTCTCCAGGCAAGAAAACTGGAGTGGGTTGCCATGCCCTCCTCCAGGGGATCTTCCCAACCCAGGGAGCTTCCCAATAGCAGAGAAGAGGACCAAACCCTCTTATGTCTCTTGCATTGGCAGGCAGTTTCTTTATCACTAGTGCCACCTGGGAAGCCCCTTAATTTTTTGTAAGCAATATAAAATAGGTGGCCATTTTCATTCCTCTGTATATGGCTATCCACTTTTACCCATACAGTTTACCAAAGATATCATTCTTTCCCAATTGCTTTCAGCTCAACTGTCAAATATTAGTTGATGGTATACATGTGAGTTAATTTCTAGTCTCTCTTCTGTTCCTTTGGTCTATGTGTCTATTTTTCTGCCAGTACCGTACTTTTTGATTACTATAGTTTTGTAGTATAGATTAAAGTTAGGAAGTGTGATACCTTCAGCTTTGTCCATTCTCAGGGTTGCTTTGACTCTTTGGGTCTGTTGTGGTTACATACTAACTTTAAAATGCATTTTTCTACATCTATAAAAAATGATAATGGAATTTTGATAGGGATGCATTGAATCCATAGATGGCTGAGATAGTATAGACATTTTCTCTTTCAATGTATGAAAGACATTAACTCTTTGAACATATGACAGACATGAGCTATCTTTCCATTTATTTATTCCATTTATTTCCATTTATATTTCAGTTTCTTTCCTCAGTGTTTTATAGTTTTTCATGTATAAATCTTTCATTTCCTTGGTTAAATTTATTTCTAAGCATTACATTTTTTTTTTTGATGCTCTTGTGTATGGGATTCTTTCTTTCTTTTTCTGATAGTTCGTTGTTAGTGTACAGAAATGCAATTGCTTTCTGCATGTTGATTTTGTATCCTGCAACTTTACTGAAGTTGTTTCTTAGTTGCAGAAGTTTTTTCCTGGAGTCTTTAGGGTTTCCTATATATAAAATCCGGAGAAGGCAATGGCACTCCACTCCAGGACTCTTGCCTGGAAAATCCCATGGATGGAGGGGCCTGGTGGGCTGCAGTCCATGGGGTCACTAAGAGTCGGACATGACTGAGTGACTTCACTTTCACTTTTTACTTTCATGCACTGGAGAAGGAAATGGCAACTCACTCCAGTATTCTTTCCTGGAGAATCCCAGGGACAGGGGAGTCTGGTGGACTGCTGTCTATAGGGTCGCACAGAGTCGGACACGACTGAAGCGACTTAGCAGCAGCAGCAGCATATATAGAATCATATGTGCAGTGACCATATTACTTCTTTTCTGATTCAGAAGACCTTTATTTCTTTTTCTTGCTTTATTATTCAGGCTAGGACTTCCAGTACTATGTCGAACAGGACTAGCGAGAGTCTGCACCCTTGTCCTGATCTTAGCAAAGAAAGATCAACCTCAGGAAAGTTTTCAACCTTTCACTGTTGAGTATGATGTTAATTATAGGTTTGTTATATATAGACTTCATTATACTGAAGACAAGTCCTTCTATACCCAATTTGTGGAGAGTTTTTAATCATAAAAGGATGCTGAATATTGCAGGAAAAAGTTTTTAAATGAAAGACATAAAATACCACGTGTTTAGAGAGCACATGGAAGAACTAGAACCCTCATGAAACAATGGTGGAAATGAAAACTCACACAACCATTTTGAAAAGCTGCTTGGTATTACCTACTAGAGATGAACACATGTAAGCCTTGTGACTGGCAATTCCATTCCTAGTGAATTATGTACTGAACAGAAATGCACACGTACTTCTACCTAAAGATGTATATTAGAATTTTCATAGCTATACTATTTATAATACTTCAAAATTGGAAGCCAAAGTTCCATCAACAATAATACAGATAAAAAACTTATAACAGTTATACAAGGAAACAATTATACAAAACAACAAAAATGAGTAAACTACTGCTATATGCAATAAATGGTAAAAATCTGAAAATCTTGTTAGTGAAAGAATCCAGTTATACAGTATAAAATTTCATGGATAGGAAGTTTTAAAACAGGTGAAACTAACATAAAGTGTGAAAAGCTAGGAGTCATCTCTGAAAAGGAAGAAGGACACAAAATGGGAGAGAAATGAAGAAAGATTTCGAAGTGTGGTAAAACTATTTTGATCAGTGTGGTGCCTATATCAGTGTATTCAGTTTAGGAAAATTTATCAACCTGTTCATTTACAATTTCTGTACTATTCTGAGTATGTATTTTGCTCAGTAACAGTAAGCTGTGCACATACATGCTATTATAACTACATATAACTTATAATTGAAAACAAAAATTAAACGGCAAGAAGGGATATCTGAACTGAACAGGTGAAAGGTAAGTAAGAGTTTGCTAGATAAAGAAAGAAAAAAAAATATGGCATGCTATAAAGAAAAATAAGCAAAATTTGTTCTTTGTGCTTCTAATATGCATTAGTCACGTATCATCTCTTGTATAATCTTTCTATGCACACCACAAGCATTCTGAGGAAGGAATCAAATATAAAATCTTTTACATAGAAGTCCAAGTTCTTCAACCTACTGATTGGATTTTTTTTCATACAAATGACAACTTCTAAATTTATGTCAATTTCCTGACCACTTATCAATCTTCTTCTCAACCAGAGACCTCTATAAGCACTGAAAGCAAAGAGATAAGAAAGTTTTGGCATATTTATAAATGTTTTTGAACATTATAGCTTTTGAACGAAGAAGAGAAATTAGACACCTATTATTCATAATCCCATGTTTCCTTAATGTTATTGTTGTTGATGTCTATTTAAAAATAAGATTTATTCTAGTGAAGATTTAATAAGTGAATAAGTGAAGATTTAATCTTATTTTAATAAGATTTATTCTTATTTTTAAATATTCATATTTTCCATGCATAGACCAGTCCATAAGATTTTCTAATTCCAATAAATTAATTCATTATACAAAAAAGTCTTGAAATTATATCACTAATAGCAATATATATCCAGCTTAAGACAGACTGTTTGTGATGTCTAAATACAGTTTTATGCTTAACAAATCCTGTTATATCTATTTAAAGCTATACAAGTCACACTGATATCCTACTGAATTTTAAACATTTTTAAAAAACATTTTGACTGTTGGAGCAGTATTTTTCCTTGAGGCAGATGGCTANCCAAATAAAATTTTCTAATGTCTTACAATTGATGAAATACTGTACATTCAGTTGATAATGTTGGGGATCTATTAACTATGCTAAAGAACAATATTCAAGAATGTGTGCTCAATACATTTTCTGTGTGAAAACAGTCAGCCTGGAGCTGTTACAAATCACATTTTAATGCTATAGACTTAGACCATGCAACTGTTTGCAGGATTTAGGAAATCTATCTTCTTTTTTAAAATACATAATCACATACTTACTCAACCAACAAGCCTATAAATTATGTGAATGTTTTAATTTAAGGATAAAATCTAAAATGTCACACGGTTTAAATTCCGTAAAAACACATATAATTACAGTTATACTAAACTCTGCTTTACAAATGTCAGTTCTGATTGATGGCAACAACCCCCATAATGGAACCTGACAGCCCGCAGATTATACCTGCCACTTGGGACACTACAACAAATCAGTTCGTTCCAACTACTTCCTTTTCTACGATTTTTTATGTTCCCTCCTCTCCCACCAATTCACACGCCTGAGTGCACACACAAACATGTAAAGTCCAAAGTATTCTGAAGTATTTAGCTATATACTTATGTCAAGGATCACAGTTTTCAATTATAAAATGAAAATATAAAAGTTAACTGGAGAATCTTCAACTACAAAAGTATCCTTATGGATATTTTTGTTGAAAGTACAGGTATGGTCAAGCTAAGCATAAGGAATATAATCTGAAATATGTTTTGGCATCTTGATGTTCAAAAGAAAATCTGTACGATACTATTTTTAGTTAAAAGCTCAAAGGTAAACATTTATTAAATAAGGAAACAAAGTATAATTCAATAAGAAATCCTAATACTTGCAAAGGAACAGAGCATGGAGTTCTGGAGTAAGGGAAAAAAGGATCCTATAATATATAACTCAAAATTAAACATTTAAGAAAAATACTTTCTAGATTGCATGTGTTTATAACTGGAGCAGAATTATATTTGCAGTTCTTTTTGTCAATTTAAAACACTTTCCAACAATCTCAGAACATATATACTGAACTACAGCCTCATCAACATAAGTGTGTAAAGAATACAGTGCTTTATTATCCTAAAACTTAATTACACATAACAAAAAATACAAAAATTGGTTTATATTGCAATATGTAAAAGTCATGAAGACCTAGATCTCGTCATTCTAATTGGCTGTCCACAATATCCTAGGATTTAGTTTAGTTGCATTGAAGTCTCAAAGAGCCGGGGTCTGATATAACTTACAATGATTCCTATTCTGCTCACTCATAAAAGATATTTCTTGAATATGACTAATTTGCAGAGAAGAAAATGGCAACCTAAGCCAATCTTCTTGCCTAAGAAATCTCATGGACAGAGGAGCCTGGTGGGCTACTTACTCCATGGAGTCATAACAGAATCTGACAGGATTTAGCAACTAAACAACAGAACAATGACTAATTTGTAGTAAAAACCTGTCCTGTTGTAAATCTTGTCCTGTACAATGAGGATATGACTCATACTGAATGAGTTTCCTTGGTTTATTATAAAGCAATTTTGTTTTCCTCCCAAATCAAACAGGTATATGTGCCCTTTGAAAGTGGGAGAAACATCCCTCTCATATGACTCTGAATATTTGATAGTTTGATAGTCATTACCTCTTTCCTAACATTTGTGAAGAGCTCAGACTGAGGATCAATTTCTTACTAAAGTGAAATACTTTAAAATATCATATTGTAGTACCAAACCTAAAACCTGAAATGTGTTGAGCTAAAAAGCAAAATATATTCTGCAGCTCTTCACAAAAATGCTAATACGAAAATAATACCAATTTAATCTCTTCAAACTAATTCTAAACATTCAATACAAAGACGTTTTACTAATGCAAGAATAATTAATCAAACGTTTGGAATCTGTTATTTCAGAAAGAAGAGACACTTGAAGACAAGTTTCTAAAATCTTAAGAGGAAATTATGGCAGGACATAAGCAGCTGAAAATGACCGCAATTAAGGAAATTAGTTGTTTTTATTGTTAATCTACTTCCTTAATTTGGATTCTTGTTTTTTTTTTTTAAAGGCAGGACATGTATACTATTTAATTATAATGTATGGTTATCCAAAGGAGAATTTCTTAGTAAAACTTTGCGATTAACTCACTAAACTCAATGTCTTCTGATATTTTTCTATGGTTAAGAACACAAAGACAAAAGGCAAGAAGTTCAGAAGCTTATACTTCAAGGTGAAAACACAGCAAAGAAGTGAAAAGTGGTCTAAATTCTCTCTCAGACAAGGCTATGAAATGCAAATGTCGCCTAAAAGGGGACAGTTAACCTTGTTCAGGAAACTGCCACTGAATCCACCCCCAACTACACATGTATAAATTACACATACAGCACCAATACAACAATACGACAGTGTAGAACTGAGTGAAATTATACATTTTTCTGCATTTTTCCCCTCCATCTCCTTACATTTCCTACAATCTAACTTACGGCACAGAAAAAGATCAAACAAAATTACTTGTTATTGGTGTTGAAGTGGTTTAACAGAAACTCATATTCAATAAAAAACAAGGCTTGAGAAAGTGATAAAGAAGGATAAAAGCAAATATACTCAAAGAATTAGCTAATATAATATATGTGATTAAGTATAAAACCTGGCTGTAAGTTTTCTTAATACTGAATTGAAAAAAAAAAACAAAACATAACTGGGAGTTAGATTAGTAAAGGGAGGGGGGTGGCACAGGAATTTCTAGCATTCATCCCCTCCCCTCAGAAACATTAAACATTAATTGGAAGAATTATCTGCACACAAACACTGCTTTGCAAAAACCAAGGATTCCAGGTAAGAGATTACCACATGTGGGTGAAGCACAGAAATAAGACATAGTGAAGAGGGTAGGAAAGATACACTCACATTAGCCCCATGATTTGTCCTCTAAGCCCAGAAAATGCAGCACAGAGAGAAATATCTTTCCAGTTGGAGAAGAAAGTAAAACGAAGTACCTAACTGGAGGTCCTAACATCAGGCCAACCCCAAGGCTGTAGGGCCTCCCAACCTAGGTCCCCAGCTTACCCCCAGCTCCTACTAGCTCCAGCCACTCAAGGCAGGGCTGCTCCTGAAGCCTCAGGAAGCAGCCATGGTACACCCACCAGCAGGCTCCCGTGAACCCATACCTGGCAACTGAAAAGGTGCTCAGCATCACTAATCATCTTGCAATGCAAACAAAACCACAATGATCCTAACACCTCACATTCATTAGGATGTCAATTATCAAAAAAAAAACATACCAGTGTGTACAGTAGGAAAACACTCCCCAAGTAATTATGACATTGCAACTGAAGAAGATTTGGTTGAATCTGTCAAATTTCCAGGGCCCCAGGACTCCCACATTCATTCTCTACTCAGTAACTACACTGTTCTTCCTTGTACTATACAGATTTCTTTTAAGCAAATCAGTCACCAAAAAGAGAGTTTGCCACACTATGTGCAATGGCAGAGAGCTGAAATTAGTGTAGTTCTGCCTGGCTGGGGCATTATCATTACTTTTACTAACTTAACATGGAGAAGCAGCTTTGTATTTTAATTTATATTTATTTGATTGTCAGTGATGTTTATGACCTTATTTATGAAACTGCATTTTTCCCTTGTGGAAAGAGTCTACTCTTATATATAGTATTTGGGTTTATACCATCAATTCACATAAATTCAGCTTTTAATGGAGATATTAACCATAACTAGTGACTTTATTTTTCTGGGCTCCAAAATCATTGCAGATGGTGATTGCAGCCATGAAATTAAAAGGTGCTTACTCCTTGGAAGGAGAGTTATGACCAACATAGACAGCATATTCAAAAGCAGAGACATTAGTCAACTAAGGTCCATCTAGTCAAGGCTATGGTTTTTCTAGTAGTCATGTATGGATGCGAGAGGTGGACTATAAAGAAAGCTGAGCACTGAAGAATTGATGCTTTTCAACTGTGGTGTTGGAGAGGGCTCTTGAGACTCCCTTGGACTGCAAGGAGATCCAACTAGTCCATCCTAAGGAGATCAGTCCTGGGTATTCATTGGAAGGACTGATGTTGAAGCTGAAAAGCCAATACTTTGGCCACCTCATGTGAAGAGTTGACTCATTGGAAAAGACCCTGATGCTGGGAATGATTGAAGGCGAGAGGAGAAGGGGACGACAGAGGATGAGATGGTTGGAGGGCATCATCGACTCGATGGACACGGGTTTGGGTGGACTCCGGGAGTTGGTGATGGACAGGGAGGCCTGGTATGCTGCAGTTCATGGGATCGCAAAGAGTCGGAAATATCTGAGCAACTGAACTGAACTGTACTGAGTGGACCCACTTAAGATGGCAATTTGGCAAAACCTATCAAAATTTTTAATGTGCACACCCTAGGTCCAGCAATCTCACTTCCAAAATTCTATCCTAGAATAAAGAGATACAGACAGAAAGACATGAAGTTCTTGATAAGGCAATAAAGTAAACCATTCAATATCACGGTTATCCAAGGCTATGCCCCAACCAGTAACGCTGAAGAAGCTGAAATTGAACGGTTCTATGAAGACCTGTGTGGATCACAATAAACTGTGGAAAATTCTGAAAGAGATGGGAATACCAGACCACCTGACCTGCCTCCTGAGAAATCTGTATGCAGGTCAAGAAGCAACAGTTAGAACTGGACATGGAACAACAGGCTGGTTCCAAATAGGAAAAGGAGTACGTCAAGGCTGTATATTGTCACCCAGCTTATTTAACTTCTATGCAGAGTACATCATGAGAAACGCTGGGCTGGAAGAAGCACAAGCTGGAATCAAGATTTCTGGGAGAAATCTCAATCACCTCAGATATGCAGATGACAACACCCTTATGGCAGAAAGTGAAGAGGAACTAAAGAGCCTCTTGATGAAAGTGAAAGAGGAGAGAGAAAAAGTTGGCTTAAAGCTCAACATTCAGAAAACGAAGATCATGGCATCTGGTCCCATCATTTCATGGGAAATAGATGGGGAAACAGTGGAAACAGTGTCAGACTTTATTTTTGGGGCTCCAAAATCACTGCAGATGGTGACTGCAGCCATGAAATTAAAAGACGCTTACTCCTTGGAAGAAAAGTTATGACCAACCTAGATAGCATGTTCAAAAGTAGAGACATTACTTTGCCGACTAAGGTCCGTCTAGTCAACGCTATGGTTTTTCCTGTGGTCATGTATGGATGTGAGAGTTGGACTGTGAAGAAAGCTGAGTGCTGAACAATTGATGCTTTTGAACTGTGGTGTTGGAGAAGACTCTTGAGAGTCCCTTGGACTGCCAGGAGATCCAACCGGTCCATTCTGAAGGAGATCTGCCCTGGGATTTCTTTGGAAGGAATGATGCTAAAGCTGAAACTCCAGTACTTTGCCCACCTCATGCGAAGAGTTGCCTCATTGGAAAAGACTCTGATGCTGGGAGGGATTGGGGGCAGGAGGAGAAGGGGACGACAGAGGATGAGATGGCTGGATGCCACCACAGACTCGATGAACGTGAGTCTGAGTGAACTCCAGGAGATGGTGATGGACAGGGAGGCCTGGCGTGCTGCGATTCATGGGGTCTCAAAGAGTTGGACGTGACTGAGCTACTGAACTGAACTGATGAAGACCTGCAAGACTTTCTAGAACTAACACCCCAAAAAGAAGTCCTTTTCATTATAGGGGACTGGAATGCAAAATGAGGAAGTCAAGAAACATCTGGAGTAACAGGCAAATTTGGCCTTGGAATGTGGAATGAAGCAGGGCAAAGGCTAATAGAGTTCTGCCAAGAGAATGCAAAGGTCATAGCAAATACCCTCTTCCAACAACACAGGAGAAGACTCTACACATGGACATCACCAAATGGTCGACAGTGAAATCAGACTGATTACATTCTTTGCAGCCAAAGATGGAGAAGCTCTATACAGTCAGCAAAAACAAGACCGGGAGCTGACTGTGGCTCAGATCATGAATTCCTTATTGCCAAATATAGACTGAAATTGGAAGAAAGTGGAGAAAATCACTAGATCATTCAGGTATGACCTAAATCAAATCCCTTATGACTATACAGTAGAAATGAAAAATAGATTTAAGGGACTAGATCTGATAGAGTGTCTGATGAACTATGGATGGAGGTTTGTGACATTGTACAGGAGACAGGAATGAAGACCATCCCGAAGAAAAAGAAATGCAAAAAAGCAAAATGGCTGTCTGAGGAGGCCTTACAAATAGCTGTGAAAAGAAGGGAAGCAAAAAGCAAAGGAGAAAAGGAAAGATATACCCATTTGAATGCAGAGTTCCAAAGAATAGCAAGGAGAGATAAGAAAGCCTTCCTCAGCGATCAGTGCAAAGAAACAGAGGAAAACAACAGAATCGGAAAGACATTTCATGCAAAGATGGGCTCAATAAAGGACAGAAATGGGAGGGACCTAACAGAAGCAGAAGATATTAAGAAGAGGTGGTAAGAAAACACAGAAGAACTGTACAAAAAAGATTTTCACGACCCAGATAATCATGACGGTGTGATCACTCACCTAGAGCCAGACATCATAGAATGTGAAGGCAAGTAGGCCTTAGGAAGCACCACTATGAACAAAGCTAGTGGAGGTGATGGAATTCCAGTTGAGCTATTTCTTGAGCTATTTCAAATCCTGAAAGATGGTGCTGTGAAAGTTTTGCACTCAATATGCCAACAAATTTGGAAAACTCAGCAGTGGCCACTGGACTGGAAAAGGTCAGTTTTCATTCCAATCCCAAAGAAAGGCAATGCCAAAGAATGCTCAAACTACCACACCATTACACTCATCTCACATGCTAGCAAAGTAATGCTTAAAATTCTCCAAGCCATGCTTCAGCAACATGTAAACTGTGAACTTCCAGATATTCAAGCTGGTTTCTGGAGAGGGTGTAGAGAAAAGAGAACCCTCTTACACTGTTGGTGGGAATGCAAACTAGTACAGCCACTATGGAGAACAGTGTAGAGATTCCTTAAAAAACTGGAAATAGAACTGCCTTATCACCCAGCAATCTCACTACTGGGCATATACACCGAGGAAACTAGAATTGAATGAGACACATGTACCCCAAAATTCATCACAGCACTATTTATAATAGCCAGGACATGGAAGCAACCTAGATGTCCATCAACAGATGAATGGATAGACAGCTGTGGTACATATACACAATGGAGTATTACTCAGCCATCAAAAAGAACACATTTCAGTCAGTACTAATGAGGTGTATGAAACTGGAGCCGATTATACAGAGTGAAGTAAGCCAGAAAGAAAAACACCAATACAGTATACTAACGCATATATATGGAATTTAGGAAGATGGTAACGATAACCATGTATGAGAGACAGCAAAAGAGACACAGATGTATAGAACAGTTTTTTGGACTCTGTGGGACAGGGAGAGGGTGGGATGATTTGGGAGAATGGCATTGAAACATGTATAATATCATATATGAAACGAATTGCCAGTCCAGGTTTGATGCAGGATATAGGATGCTTGGGCCTGGTGCAGTGGGATGACCCAGAGGGATGGTACGGGGAGGGAGGTGGGAGGGGGATTCAGGATGGGGAACACATGTACACCCGTGGCGGATGCATGCTGATATATGGCAAAACCAATACAATATTGTAAAGTAATTAGCCTCCTAAAATAAATAAATTTATATTTAAAAAAGAAAAGAAAAGGCAGAGGAACCAGAGATCAAATTGCCAACATCAGCTGGATCATGGAAAAAGCAAGAGAGTTCCAGAAAAACATCTATTTCTGCTTTATTGACTATGTCATAGACTCTGTGTGAATCACAATAAACTATGGAAAATTCTGAAAGAGATGGGAATACCAGACCACCTGACCTGCCTCTTGAGAAACCTGTATGCAGGTCAGGAAGCAGCAGTTAGAACTGGACAGGGAACAACAGACTGGTTCCAAATAGGAAAAGGAGTACGTCAAGCCTGTATATTGTCACCCTGCTTATTTAACATATATGCAGAGTACATCATGAGAAACGCTGGGCTGGAAGAAGCATAAGCTGGAATCAAGATTGCCGGGAGAAATCTCAATCACCTCAGATATACAAATGACACCACCCTTATGGCAGAAAGTGAAGAAGAACTAAAGAGCCTCGTGATGAAAGTGAAAGAGGAGAGTGAAAAAGTTGGCTTAAAACTCAGCATTCAGAAAACTAAGATCATGGCATCTGGTCCCATCACTTCATGGCAAATAGATGGGGAAACAGTGGAAACAGTGGCTGACTTTATTTTTCTGGACTCCAAAATCACTGCAGATGGTGACTGCAGTCATGAAATTAAAAGACACTTACTCCTTGGAAGGAAAGTTATGAGCAACCTAGACAGCATATTAAAAAGCAGAGATATTACTTTGTGAACTAAGGTCCGTCTAGTCAAGGCTATGGTTTTTCCAGTGGTCATGTATGGATGTGAGAGTTGGACTATAAAGAAAGCTGAGCACTGAAGAATTGATGCTTTTGAACTGTGGTGTTGGAGAAGACTCTTGAGAGTCCCTTGGATTGCAAGGAGATCCAACCATTCCATCCTAAAGGAGATCAGTCCTGGGTGTTACTGGAAGGACTGATGTTGAAGCTGAAACTCCAATACTTTGGCCACCTGATATGAAGAGCTGACTCATTTGGAAAGACCCTGATGCTGGGAAAGATTGAGGGCAGGAGGAGAAGGGGACAACAGAGGATGAGATGGCTGGATGGCATCACCAACTCGATGGACATGGGTTTAGGTGGACTCTGGGAGTTGGTGATGGACAGGGAGGCCTGGCGTGCTGTGGTTCACGGGGTCGCAAAGAGTCGGACATGACTGAGCGACTGAACTGAAATGAACTGAAGGTAGATCTACACACATTGATATTCGGTGGAAAAGGACAAAATGTTATACATTTTATACAAACACATACACGTGTACATAAATATGATCCATTATTAAATTAAAACAAAATCAGATATACATATATTTCTCTACATTTTCCATCTGCTGAGTTGTAATGTTTAGGCAACTTTTTTTAAACCACAATACCCTAATACTATTTCCTTTTCATAGGCTTCTGCAGCATCACTACGTTCATATTTTCTATATCAGCATCTAATACACTATATTGCTTGCTGAAATATAACCACACAGTCAAGTCGGGGCAGTGATCACTATTGTATCTACAGTGTTTCAAGTGGTCTGCTGCACAGTGCATACTCAAGGACTGCTGATGGATTATATATTTTTGCAGATAGTAATTACTCCACATATCAGTGGTTACAATTCTTGCCTAATAAGAAAGTAGGACAAATATTTCTATATTTAATAGCAGGATTTATACAACTTATTTTCTACTACATAGGTACTTGAGTTTTAAAAAAATTTACGTTTAGGATACTGTCACATAATAAATTTTGTGAATTAACCAGGGAAATGCTCTCCTTAATCCATTCATGTAAATGTACCAAACTGACAAATTGAAAAGCTTACACAAGAAAGAGGTCCTTTTACTGACTCCAGGGGAAAGACACCACTGGCACCCCTACCGCTCACCCTGTGGCCTCAGGGGATGACACTCCAGGTTTCTGGTACCTAGATATTACCTCAACTTAGGATGAGTATGTTGAGGATAGGTGGGATCCAGATGGCTCCTTATGTAGTAAGCTAAATAAGCTCAGTGGCCTATATCCTCAACTTACCAGGAAGAACCGAATTGTATCTCAGAGTATCCTCCAAAGAGGATTAAATATAACTTGAACATTTTGCAATCAGGACTTACAGGTTTTTATAATGTTTCCCTCCTGCCTCTCTTTCTCCACCCCACCCAAACCTGCCTCAGGCCTTTCCCATGAGAACTGGCCAGCTTTTCACTTCCTATGTCTCACAGGCAATAGCTGAGGACTCCAAACATCATTTCCTACTAGGCAAAGAAGGAGAGTGGATAGCCCTATTAACATGGATCAAAACCTATATTTCTATAAGCAAATTTATCAACACTTCTAAGTATTCTTATAGCCATGTCTCATTTATCAATGCATTCTAATATACTGTGAATGCTTAATAAAAACATATTCAGTATCTTTCATTCATGCATTTATCAAATACTTATTGTGTCCCTACTACTACAAATTTTACAGTTTCTGCCATAAATTAAAAAAAGTACTGACATGTCATAGGGTTTTAAAGAAAAGGAAACAGGTTAATACAATAAAATGTTTAGAATAATGCCTGACACAAAATAGGGATCCACTACGTTTTCTAAGGCCATCGGTATCATCTTCTTTCTCATGGTAATGAGCCAGGCATGATGCCATGGGCTATGCAACAGTGAAGAAAGATAAAGACAGATAGCCCTTGATCTCACAGTAGTGGAGGTTGTATGGCAATACATATTAGTCAAAAAGTCATAAAATACAAATTTTCACTTGTGATAAGCTACTGAGAATAAGCTCTGCAATGTTACAAGAAATTATAATAGGAAAATTTGACCTAACCAGAATCGGCAAAGCCTTAATTAAGAAAATGACATTTGACATAACATCTAGAGGACAAAAGGGAATTAATTAGGTGAAGGAGAAAAAAGAGAGTAATAAGCAGAAGCAGTTACAGGCATAAAGCATAGTGGGAGACAACATGGATGGGAGAGATTGAAGACAGGCAGTGTGTCGCTGGAGCAAGGAGGATGAGAAGAATGGAGACTAGTGGAAATAAGACAGGCGGGGCAGACTACTCAGCCATTTAGTCACTTTCAGTTGTATTCTTGTCACTCCTCACAGTAGCCTGAAAAAGTACGAGAGGCCTTTTTTTTTTGCTATTGTTTTTCATACAACAGAGTTATGGGAATAGAAAAGGGAAGGAGTAAAACTGACCAGGTTGCTTTCCTGACTGTGGAGGAAGAATTGGAGGGGCCAGATTGGATGCTGATATTCCAGTTAGAATACTATAAAAGTAATTAAGGTGAAATATAATTGGAACCTCAAACTAGGAAGATGTCCTAGTGAAGATGGAGAGGATATGGACAAATCTAAGAAATATTTAGGAGATAAAACCAATAATCAATAGGGAGTGGTGCTGGATTGACTACATTTTACCTTATATTTAAATATAGGCTATATATAAGCTAATTTTAGTCAATGACTTTATCTAAATATATATATAATATAAAAACATATGCTGCAGAAAATTCCCCTCTGTCAGATATTTTACTTCTCTTTACTAAACCCCTTATTCAGGATGAGATAATCACAAATAAAACATTAAGAAATACTCAATACAGCTACAAGTTACCCTCTGACATTTGATTTGCTAATATAATAGAAGAAAATTAAAGCTGGTTAGCCTCTTCATCTCTCCTAGGTCATTAGCTGCCAACACTTATGTGTCAAACTCCTTTTTACAGATTCTATCCCGAATAACTGTAAGATTAAGTTATGAGGTTAAAAGGGAAAAAAAAATACTGATATAAAGGAATTCTAGAAGCTGATGCCTATTATTTATTGACAATAATTAACTTCCAAAAAATTTTAATATGTTGCAGATTTCATTACAGAGTCTTTGAGAACTAAAGAAAAATACGTATGTTTAGGGATCTGCAATTATGAAAGACCACAGAGATAATATACCCTTGACTATTTAATACATATTATATAGCTGAGAGNAGGGATCTGCAATTATGAACGACCACAGAGATAATATACCCTTGACTATTTAATACATATTATATAGCTGAGAGACGTAATTTTTTCAAAATGAAACTAATATTTGTGCTTAGTGAGCTCCCATCTGACCATATAATGGTGGAAGGATTTTTCTGAAATTTAATAAGTAATCAAAATACTTGGGATGAGCATCATAGTTCTCTTGACATTTCCTTTTACTTTTATGTCCCTGTTTATAGGAAACCCAGATTGCTTCTAAGAATGCTATATACTGTATTATAATTTTACCATAGAAGACATTCTGATTTTTCACTTTAGGAAGAAGAAAATAATAAAATTTATTTCGGTTTTTGATCTGAGTTTCAGTAAGTTAACATGATATACTTTACAAGCAGGGTTCTTGAACTAATTTGAAAATAAACTTTTAAAGTACTTTGCTATTTTTACTTAACATCCACAGGAGTGTAAAACAGTCACATGATTAAAAAAAGAAACTAAATGTTGATGGAAAACAATGCAACTAAAAGAAAAAAAGAACATGGACAGAATATAATCCTTATGCCTCTCTTCATTCCTCTAATACTATGAAACAAGCTAATTTTTATTTTTTATTTGCAAAGGAACACTCATGGCAAAGTTGTTATTCTAAATTGTTTTCAGCAAAAGCAAAGATAGATTCCTGACTACATTAAAATTTTTCTCTAAGAAAAGCATCTCACATAATACATAATTTGCAATCACTACACAGACATTCATGTATCAAAAATTATAGCTCTCTTACTTCCCTTTCCAACTCAAGTTTATTATAAAGAACAAAACAGTTAAAAATAGTAGTTTAAATCTAGAAATGGGCTTTTTTACTCAAAGCATTTTAGTGTATTTTATGAGTAGCTATTAAAACTTGTAAAAGTAAAAATAATCAGTAACTAATACTAAGAACTCCAGGATGCTTCCAAGTAATTTATAGCTTACTTACTAATAAAAGTAATGAGACATTCTTCAAAATGGAACTCTCATTACTTCTTAATGGCAAGCCTTAGATGCAGGAAATAGTTATCCTGGCAAATAATATTTACATTTCATCAAGGGATTTTGAAAGTGGTACCCTTCTAATTCAGTTATAAACATATGGTTAAGCCTTTTAAAACTAACTATTCTGTTAGAGATAAAAGCTTTCACATTTCAGGTTCTATTCCCATTTTCTGGTATGTCTCTTAATGAAAGGAGGTTTAAAAATTCACTGTGGTTATTATTCAATTATATAAATTTGAAATTCAAATTTAAAAAATAGAAAAAGCAAAATTTAGTTTCTTTTTTTCATTTAGTTCTTTTTTTAATCATGTGACTGTTTTACACTCCTGTGGATGACTTATGAAAGACTGAAAAATCATTACTGCCATCAAAAAACACACTAATTATACTTGCACAGTCACCTGAAAAATTAAGCTTAAACAGTCAAGATTTACCTTCAAATTACAAAAGAATATTATTGTCTTTTATCCTGCTTCTAAAGTAATACTAAAAAAATCCTCAAACCCAATAAAGAAAGCTAGGAAAATAAGAAGCAACATAATAACAAATATAAATACCACAGTAATTTCTAAACTAAATCAATACCTAGAATATTTAGATTTCTTCATTAAGACCCTGCATTTTTCAACTGATTTTAAACTATGCTTAAGTAGCTTAGTAAACAATGATTTTAAATTATTTTTCTTCACTGACTTATAAAACAGATACAGTGTTTTTAATGAACTACATCAGTGATTTTATCCTTAGCTGTACATGGCAGAGGTTCATATCTATACAAACCCAGAAGTAGAACCAAATTCTTTTGCGCTGATAAAATTCTCATTCTGCCTCACTTTTACTTGCTCTAGGTTTCTTATTCCAGATTTTATCAAGAAGTTGAAATTTATGTTATTTTCTTTTTAGCTCTTCATATAAAATACAGCATTGGGAGGAAGATGGGGTGGGGAGGGATACTGATTATTATAAGTAAGCTGTAAAACTGTATTTTCCAGAGCAAAATACAATCAACATAGCAACATGACAATTCAATGTCTAGATCTGTAATATAAAAGGACATGGACTGGAAATTAAGCTGGTTTTTAATATGACTAGATAATAATAAAAAAAGGATAACAAAAAATAATTTTGCAATGATAAATTTTAAAACAATGAATTGATTAAAAAGCTATTTTTGTTGCTAATTTAAACATGTTACAATGTTAGTACTTTATAGGATTGCTCTGAAAACTGCAGTGTTTTATTAAGCATTTATACCAATTTTTCAAAAACTTAAAGGGTTTTAATTTTCTATTATATATGCTTTGTTTTTCAGTAGTACACATTTCTAGTCAATCATGCATGCTTTTTGATTTTTCTAATAGGAAAAGTTTGAAAATACTGTAAACAAACATCCAAGCAAGAGTTAAATAAAACATAAAATACCCATACAGTGTTCTGTACTACTGTGAGGAGAGGGTTCTGCAGGACCCTGGGGAGCTAGAAGCAAGGATTTCTCAACTGTACAATTGAGAATTGAATCAAAATGGGTTCAGAAACAGAAAAGACTGATGGTAAACACTGCCTTAAGCTGAGGCCCAGAGACTGAATTCTACAAAAGAGGAATGGCTAAGTGATGCTTTGGCTTCTTTCTCCATTGTCGCAAGACCCTTTTGCACTCTGGAACACTGTATGCTCCATATCAAAAGAAAATGCATGTGCAGACATGTATACTGCCTCAGCTTCTGCCTCTATATTAGCACAATGCTCCTCTAAGCACTATACTGTCATTGTCCAGCAGAATTTTCTGTGATGGCATAACGTTCTACATCTGCATTATCTTTTTCTTTTTTTTATTGAAGGATAATTGCTTTACAGAATTTTGTTGTTTTCTGTCAAACCTCAAAATGAATCAGGCATAGATCTGGTAATGACTGATGACTACTGAGTAGGAAATAAGCCTAGTACAAATGAAGGAAAAAGCTTTAAATTTTATTAAATTTTAATATAAATAGTCACATGTGGTAACTGGCTACTGTACTGGACTACAGTGCTCTATATTCCCAGCTTAATTAATCAGGAACACACAGCAGGTTTGTGTGTGGGGTCCTCTTTCAACAATCAGTAATCTGCTTTGTTCAGTTAGTTAATATCATTAAAATTGTCATAGACATATATACCTATTGACAAGGATGGTGAGCTGTTTGAGGTACCTTGTTAAATAATTTTAAAAGGCACAATACAAAGCAGCTTGCTTGTATGGTTTTATTAAAAGACAGCTATTGCATATTAAGAACTTTATACTGATAAGCATAGTTCTAAACACTTCACGTATAGGAAATCAATTAACTTCTACTTATCACTATGCCATACTGCCATTCATTAAATACATGAATATATTTTGGCACAAAAATGAGAAATAGAAAGTATACACTCACAACAACTGACAATTGGACATGCTGTTTCTGTTTGCCTATTGTAAAGTTTTTCTGAAATGAAAGAATATGCTTTGCAAAGGGGAACAAAAATTCAAAGTATTAAAAAGAATTAAATACTTTAAAAAGATCTGTTATCCTAAGGTGTTGTGGATAATCTTTCTCTACTTTTCAAAATATTTCTAATCTCTTTAGTCACTTCAGCTTCTACTGCCATTAAAGCAATGTTTTTAGGAGGTTCAAGTTCTGCAAAACAATTAAAAATAAAAGCCATAATCCCCCAATTCACACTTTTATAACATGTTCTCTCTCTATGGTTACTTGGCAAAATTTAATAGTAATAAATGGAGAAATGTTATCAAAATCAACCACAATATATAGAATTTATATGGAAAAGAGAAGACCTGGAATAATCAGACAACTCTGAAAGAACAAAGTTGGAGAGCTTATACTACCTGATTTCAGGACATATAGTATATATAGTGTAGCAATCAAGACAGTGTAGTACTGGCATAAAGACAAACATATAAATCAATGAAATAGAACAGAATTCAGAAATAGAGCCATACATATAGTGAATTTAGTTTTTAGTAATGCTGCCACGGTAATTCAAAAGTGAAAAAATAACCTTTTCAACATGATGTCAGAACAACAGATATACTAAAAAAGAAAAAAAAGAACCTCAACCTGAATTTCTTACACAAAAATTAACTCAAAATAGATTGCAGCCTAAAACTAAAAACTGAAACTATAAAATTTCTAGAGAAAGTTATAAAATTTCTAGAAGAAAACATAAGAAAAAAATTAGGTTTGATAAATATTTTTAAAACAGCACACAAGTATGCACTATGAAGGATATAGTCAGTAAGTTAAAACTCTATTAAAACGTCATGTTTAATTTTCAAAAGACAATATTACAAACATGAAAAGGTAAGCCTGGTAATGGGAAGAAAATATTTGCTGAGCACATATCCAACATAGGACTTGTATTTAGAGTCATGCAAACTCTTATGACTCAATAGTAAGACAAACCACCCACATAAAATACTTCAAACAAGACAAATGACTTGAAAAGATACAACACCAAAGATGGCATACACAGATGCCAAAAAGACACATAAAATATGCTCAACATCATTAGGAAAATGCAAATTAAAATCACAATGAGATGCTACTATAAAGTCACTAGAATAGCTAAAATTAAAGTTGAAGTATTAAGGAGGATGTGAAAGAACTAGAATTTTCATACATGGCTGGTAGGAATATAAAGTATTTCAGCCACTTTGCAAACAGTTTTGTAGTTTCTTAAAAAGTTTACTATGCATCTACCAAAATCCTAGCAACTGTCCTCCTAGGTACTTATCCAAGAAATGAAAGATATATGTCCACAGAAACGAATGTACAAGAATGTTCATAGCAGTGCTATTTGTAATAACCAAAAATGGGAACAAAGGCACATAACTATGAAAATTGAATGGATAACAAATCACATGTCCATGCAATACAATATTACTTAGTGGTACAAAAGAATAAACCATTAACACATGCAACAACATGGATGAATATAAAAATAACTACATTGAATGAAAGAAGCCACATTTTTTATAAAGCTTACACTGTACTATTCTACTTACATAAATTTTCTTTATTGTAAACGAACTTTTATTTTAGTGACAGAAAGCATTTCAGTGGTTGCCTGGGGATATGAGTGGCAGATGGTGAGAGATGGATTACAGAGATGTGAGGAAACTTTTAGGGCTGATGAATATGTTCATTATTTTGACTGTAGTGATGGTTTCACTGGTATGCACATATGTCAAAACTCATTAAATTGTGTTCTTTAAATATGTACATTTTAGCACATTAGTTATACCTCAATAAAGCTGAAATAAAATGTTTAAAGATCAACTAATACACCTGCATTAAATATGACATATAGTCCTCTCTAATGCTTTCCATAGAATATAATTATTATTTTTCCTTCTGGTGAGAAAAGATTCAAATTTAGGAACAAATGAAAGCTTTAATTTTCTTATTAAAAAAAAAAAGATCAAACAACATAAAAGCCTTCTCTTAAACCAAGCCTTCAAAAGGTTTTCTCCCAGAATCAATTCCATAGATTACTGTTCTGCCAAAAGGGTAAGTCAAAAGGATACTCTACTTATAATACTAACAAATAAACACCACTCACACTTAACTACACTGTCAATTCTAACACTGGAGGGAAAGCCATCATTTTTTCCCTTTTCTCCTGGATTGTAACAGCCAGGCCTAGTTCAAAGTATCAGTGTAGCATAAATCAAGTGTAAACTCTGGGGTTATTTCTCATAAAGTAGAGTGGGTTAGGAGAATAAAGAACTCAATGAAGACGCAGAATTGTTGAAGGCCAACTATGTACAAAGCTGTTAACTTCAAAATACCTTATATATGTTACATCAAATAACAACAGTGAGACACTTCTTTAACTTAAAGGAACAAAGTACTACACAACAAAAATGGTTTTAAGGCAAACAGGAAAAACTAGGTATTATTCTTTTAGACTAATATCTTTTGAGGCTTGGCCCTGCCGTAAACATGACTGATTCCACATACAAAGCATCAAGCCGTACATGCTATAGATAAGGTACCTAATATTTCTTTAAAATAAAAGAAATATTTACAATATATAGATTAGACAGCAATGAGAATTAAGGTACCATATTAAAGTAACAAAGAAAATAATTTTTATTTTTCTAAATATAATGGATCTAAAATTAGCTTGCATACAGATGTGCTTTGAATAGTGGCAAAAAAAAGGAATTATAATTGGAACACCGAGAACTAGATAACTCATGGCTCATCCTCTGAGTAAGCCTAGGAAAATCCATCACTCACCAACAGAAAAGACAAGGAACTCTTTCAAGGGAACTAGACCCTATGAATCCCTGAATTAAAAAAAAATTAAGTTTATGCTTATGGCTAAAAGTGAGCAAGAAGACATTTATGGTAATATGGTTGATAAATGTGAATATAAAGGAAACCCCTTAACCAGGAGCTCATGAAGAATACACTTAAAAACTAGAAGAGAACATTTTTTTCTTTACTATATCAATTTAGACTCTGAAATATCCGATTTGGTTCTTTTCCCTCAATATTCAATCTGCTATGAAAAAGTAAATAAATGCTATTTTCAAGTAAAAGTCATCAGAAGTACCTACTTACCACATATCCAATAAAGGGAGTGATTTGCAGCCATCAAATATCATGCAATATGAACTAATCCTTAATAATATACAAACATATTTATTTGAAAATTTTAACAAAATAATAAATAAACTCATTTTTAACATTATACTTCCTTGCCTAGCAAAAAGATTAATAGGATATATACTAAACTCTATAATTATCTTTATTTTTAAAACTTCTACAATGAGCATGTTATCTTTTGGAATTAAAAAAATGTACTTTATTTTTAAAACTTCTACAATGAGCATGTTATCTTTTGGAATAAAAAAAATGTAGAGTAGAGGAATTTTCAAAATAAATTTAAGTTTTAACTCATATTGACTTTAAAAAAAGTGCCACAAAACTCCAATTAGAAATGTAAAACTATGCAACAAAATACACAGAAAATGACCTGTAACATACAATGCCATTTAAAAATACGTGATCTAACAGTGTTTATCATAATACAAACAGGCATGCCCTCTAAGGTTGTGGTGAGTTTGATTATCCATGAACCAACAGACAGTAAATATTTCTATGTAATGAATTTAAATTAACAAAGGCTCAAATAAATGATGAACCCAAGCACAATTAGTTTCCTTTAGGAAAGTTATTTATGGCTGTAGCAGCACAAAGCTCTACAAAAATAAGATTTCATATATTTCCAGTTTTGATATAGGAAAGATAATTCTTTTTACAATAATGTGAAAATGAAAACAATACATCTAAAAGAAGCTATTTATATCAGTCACAGAAATTACAGAAAACACAGTTCCCTACAAGCCCTAAAATTAGCCAGCTCGGCACTTGCATTTTAGGTTTATAGCAACTTTATAGTTCTGTGGCAGAGTTTGAGAAATGGGCCTTTTTGACAACAATTTCTTTGAAGAGTGATTAAAGCACTTGTAACAACAGAAAACTTGCAAATCAAGAAAACTTTCAAATCAAGAAGTAAGAAGTTGCCCCAACCTGGAAGAAAAGTTATGACCAACCTAGATAGTATATTCAAAAGCAGAGACATTACTTTGCCGATGAAGGTCTGTCTAGTCAAGGCTATGGTTTTTCCAGTAGTCGTGTATAGATGTGAGAATTGGACTGTTAAGAAGGCTGAGTGCCGAAGAATGGATGCTTTTGAACTGTGGTGTTGGAGAAGACTCTTGAGAGTCCCTTGGACTGCAAGGAGATCCAACCAGTCCATTCTGAAGGAGATCAGCCCTGGGATTTCTTTGGAGGGAATGATGCTAAAGCTGAAACTCCAGTACTTTGGCCACCTCATGCAAAGAGTTGACTCACTGGAAAAGACTTTGATGCTGGGAGGGTTGGGGGCAGGAGGAGAAGGGGACAACAGAGGATGAGATGGCTGGATGGCATCACCGACTTGATGGAGGTGAGTCTGAGTGAACTCTGGGAGTTGGTGATGGACAGGGAGGCCTGGCGTGCTGCAATTCATGGGGTCACAAAGAGTTGGACACGACTGAGCAACTGAACTGAACTGAACTGAACAAGCTCTCAGGATCTTATAGGGCTGTATTTTCTCACTGATAATCATACCAGATCAAACTACAGCTTTCTGGAGAAAGCACAAGCATCTAGTATTGTTCAAGAAAGTGTAAGGATTCAGATTCACATTGAATATTTTCATTCGTCAGCTCTTTTAAGCAGAGTTGTTTTTTAATTCTAGAGGTAAATGATAAGAATAAATTCACAATATCTCAGATGCTAATAAGTATATAGAATGCCCTTATGTTTCTGTGGATGCCTTAGGAGAAGAAACTTGAAGACGTGCTTGAATTATAAAGTCTATGTCCTACCCAAGGCAGTTCAGTTTTAGAGAAATTGACTGTTCAAAAAGTAAATTATGCCAAGACAATAGTTTCCCCAGAACTATCATATATTACTGGCTACATACCAATATCTGAAAAGCACATGCATATCATTAAGACTCATAAAATGTATTTGCCCTCGAGTCATCAAGAATCATTCTAACTTTTATAGAATCGGAAGCTCTCTAAATTTGTATTTTTTTTAATAACTGCATACTTTTTACAGAATAAGGTATATAAAACCTTTAAGCTGCTTTTGTATAATAGCTAACAAAATAATGGCATTACTGTAGTATTTAACAATATACATGTCACAAGTGTTAATATACGTTTGATCCCCAACACAGGAAAACAACAAGCATAGCACAGCTAAAATGTGTAGTGTCCTACTAAAACTGAGGGTCATGTAAGTCTGTATAGATCCCAGCGAATGCTGTGACCAAACAAGGTATTCTAGGATTATAATTCCTAAGTCATAGCATTCTCTGCTTTATGAAAAAATGGTCACAGGGTTGCCTCACCAGAAATGAGTGAACCATTAGAACACACTGTGCAGAATGGCATATCATTGTTGTTGTTCAGTCGCTAAGTCATGTCCGACTCTTTGCAACCCCATGGACTACAGCATGCCAAGCTTCCCTGTCCTTCATTATTTCCCAGAGTTTGCTCAAATTCATGTCCACTGAGGATCTCTGCCGCTCTCTTCTCTCAGTCTTTCCCAGCTCAGGGTCATTACAATGGCACATACTTGTGCATATTTGCTTTTCCAATTCAAACTCAAGGGGAGAGTAAGATTCAGGAAATCCTAACACACACCTACCCACCCCAAGTATGGAGCATTTAGTACCTTTTACCAGATCTATTAGAAATTATACGTGAAAGCAAAAGTAACATTATGTGTGTGTGTGTGTGTGTGTGTGTGTGCATGTGTGTGTCTTAGCTGCTCAGTCATGTTCGACTCTTTGCAATCCCATGGACTGTAGCCCATGAGGCTCCTCTCCATGGACTTCTCCAAGCAAGAATACTGGAGTCGGTTGCCATTCCCTTCTCCAGGGTATCTTTCCAACCCAGGGGTTGAACCCGGGTCTCCTACATGGCAGGCAGATCCTTTACTGTCTGAACCACCAGGGAAACCCCAATAACATTATATTCCTAACATTCCAGAAATGTTACCAGAGTTCTTTTGGACTAGCTTGCCCTTCCAACTCAGTTTTGTTTGTAACTCCAGACATCTTTCATGCTCTAAATATTTAAACCCAAACTCTATTCTTATAAGAAGTTATTTTGTCCTACTACATATTCAGGTTCAAAACTGCTAGGAAAATGTTATTTTGGTATATTACATTCATTTACTCTCCAACCTGTCAGAACTTTGTCCAGAATGTTAAATGGACCAATTCTATTTACATGAGTCAGACAGAAGTCATAGCCTCAATGGCACTGTATAGATTTTGTCCACATAATAAGATCTATGCAACGTATAGTTCAAGGTATTATATACAAGATGTTCAGAAAATGCTTAAGAAAGGTATTTTTTTTTATATTATTGTTTCTTTCACAGTCCAGAATACCAGTTTAAATGCAAAATTCTCAAATGTGGAAAAATGTGAAGTATGAAAAAATGAAAGTAAATGATATACCTATCAAGCTCTTTTTCTGCTTGCTTTCCTTCTAAATATGTAATAGGAAATATATAAGAAATGAAAGGGTATACTTCAGAGCACAAGGTAGGAGGGTCTCTAAAGCTTAGATCTGGGCTTTATCAATCAATCAATCATTCTGATCAAAGATTTTTACCAATTTAACATGTTGAAGATTCCAACCTTATTCAAATTGTACGCTAACACACAACTAAGTCCCAAGTAACTAAACTGAATTTTGTGATATTTAAATAATTTCTTATAAATTGAAATGGAAAATTAGAGAAGAAAAAGTAAAAATTTTAATTAATATCTTAAATTTAACCAAATTTGATCAAGATGTCTGAAAAATAGTTTGTTGCTCAAATATTAAACAACAACAACAACAAAAGTATTCTCTCACAATAAAAGTGGGTATCAGCTGTCCTAAAATACCAGAATTAAAGTTAAATTGAGTTAAATGGATTAAAGTTAAGTGGAGAAGAAAATGGCAACCCACTCCAGTACTCTTGCCTGGAAAGTCCCATAGACAGAGAAGCCTGGTAGACTACAGTCCATGGGATTGCAAAGAGTCGGACATGACTGAGCGACTTCACTTTCAAAGTTAAATTGATACGATATGGAAGAAGTTGTATTAAATGTCATTAAAGGGCATGGAGAAATAGATAAATTAAAAAATGCTTTCCATCGAGAGGAGAAAATTTCAGCACTCTAAGAATGCCTTGATATTTCTAAAAGAGGAACCTGACATCAATGAAGGAGAGGCTATGTTAGAAAAAATAACTGTTTTTGAGACTCATTTTGGTGCAGAGCAACACTGTACACAAAAACCATAACCTAATGAAACACATATCAAACATGAAATGCATATAATTTCAAAATATTTGGTGTTAACTATTAACCTATACACTATTTGATATAGCAATTTCTGAGTACTCTCGGGAAAACCAGAAGAGTTTATCATTAGTTTTAGATCATGATTAAATTCCAAGTATTCAGTTATGTAGTCACTGTGCGGAAAACTGACACTCCTTTTATAGTTAAAGGATTTGAGCAATTTGTTCTTTGTTTTCTTGGCCATACCATGTGGCATGTAGAATTTTAGTTCCCTGACCAGAGACTGAACCTGTGTCCTTTGCAACAGAAGTGCAGAGTCTTAACCAATGGACCCCCAGGGTATTCCATGAGCAAACTGTTTTAAAGAAACAAATGCATTGCAAGTCACTACTAACAGTGAACAGAATTTTCTGGAATATAAATATCAACATTACAAAATTTTTAAAGTATAATTATCCATAAAATATTTGAAGGAGTTGTAAACATTGAAAAGAAAATTTGGTTTAAAACAGACTACTTTCAACATATTCAGGTTTGGTCATATACATTAAATCAAAGACCAGAGCAACACAGAATATTTACCTGAGGCTGATTTCTTAAAACTATCAAAACTATCTTAAAACTATCAACTATCTTAAAACTAACCTTTCTTCCTGGAACATGACTTCACTAGACAAGTGAATATGTTCACTTGTAGCACTTCTCAAGCAAGTTCTAATAATAATTGCTCTGTGAAAGAAGTGATCTATGTTCTATTAAGTTTGAAAAATGCTAAGTTACAGTTAAATAAGTTACGTTCAACTACAAGGCATCTTAATTTTTCTTATACACGTAGGATTATCAGTCTCACAGGAATCAGATCATCTGACTATCTGACCATACTTTGCAAGTCACTACCCACAAAGAACAGAATTTTCATTCTGTTCTGGCATTCACTCATCAGCTCCCCAAAATACTGTACTGCCACACATATACTGGGACAATCTGTTATGGAGTATAATAAAAGTTAAAATTTTTAATTATTTCTCTCATTTTCATTTATGTTCCCTGCATGTGTGCTAAGTCACTTCAGTTGTGTACAACTCTTTGTGACCCCATGAACTGGGGCCTACCAGCCTCCTCTGTCCGTGGGATTCTCAAGGCAAGAATACTGGCATAGGTTGCCATGCCCTCCTCCAGGGGATCTTCCAGACCCAGGGACTGAACCCACGTCTCTTATGTCTCCTGCAATGCAGATGGGTTCTTTACCACTACTGCCACAAGGGAAGCCCATTTTTGTTGCCTAAGTGAACCGAGAACTTCCAGATGTACAAGCTGGATTTAGAAAAGGCAGAGGAACTAGAGATCAAATTGCCAACATCTGTTGGATCACAGAAAAATCTACAGAATTCCAGAAAAACATCTACTTCTGCTTCATTGATTACACTAAAGCCTTTGACATTGCAGATCACAACAAACTATGGAAAATTCTTCAAGAGATGGGAATACCAGACTACCTTTCCTGCCTCATAAGAAATCTGTAAACAGATTAAGAAGTAACAGTTAGAACAGGACATGGAACAATGGATTGGTTCAAAATTGGGAAAGGAGTATGTCAAGGCTGTATATTTTCACCCAGCTTATTTAACTTTTCAGAGTACATCATGCAAAATGCTGGGCTGGATGAAGCACAAGCTGGAATCAAGATTGCCTGGAGAAATATCAATAACCTCAGACATGCAGAAGACACCACCCTTATGGTAGAAAGTGAAGAACTAAAGAGCCTCTTGATGAAAGTGAAAAGAGGAGAGTGAAAAAGTTGACTTAAAGCTCAACATTCAGAAAACTAAGATCATGGCATCCAGTCCCATCACTTCATGGCAAATAGATGGGCAACAATGGAAACAGTGGCAGACTTTATTTTGGGGGGCTCCAAAATCACTGCAGATGGTGATTGCAGCCATGAAATTAAAAGACGCTTATTCCTTGAAAGAAAAGTTATGACCAATGTAGAGAGCATATTAAAAAGGAGGGACATTACTTTGTCAACAAAGGTCCATCTAGTCAAGGCTATGGTTTTTCCAGTAGTCATGTATGGATATGAGAGTTGGACTATAAAGAAAGCTGAGCACCAAAGAATCGATGCTTTTGAACTGTGGTGTTGGAGAAGACTCTTGAGAGTCCCTTGGACTGCAAGGAGATCCAACCAGTTCATCCTAAAGGAGACCAGTCCTGGGTGTTGATATGGAAGGACTGATGTTGAAGCTGGAACTCCAATACTTTGGCCACTTGATGCGAAGAGCTAACTCATTGGAAAAGACCCTGATGCTGGGAAAGATTGAAGGCAGGAGAAGGGGACCACAGAGGATGAGATGGTTGGATGGCATCACCGACTCAATGTACATGAGTTTGGGTAGGCTCTGGGAGTTGGTGATGGACAGGGAGGCTTGGCATGCTGCAGTTCATGGGGTCGCAAAGAGTCAGACACAACTGAGTGACTGAACTGAACTGATGAAGGTGAAAGAGGAAAGTGAAAAAGCTGGCTTAAAACTCAACATTCAAAAAACTAAGGTCATGGCATCCAGTCCCATTATTTCATGGCAAATAGATGGAGAGACAATGAAAACAGTAACAGACTTTATTTTCATAGCCTCCAAAAATCACTGCAGATGGTAACTGCAGCCATGAAATTACAAGATGCTTGATCCTTGGAAGAAAAGCTATGACAACCTAGACAGCATATTAAAAAGCAGAGACATGACTTTGCTTACAAAGTCAAAGCTATAGTTTTTTCTGTAGTCATGTATGGATGTGAGAGCTGAACAATAAAAAAAGGCTAGCACCAAAGAATTAATGCCTCTGAACTTTGAAAAAGACTCTTGAGAGTCCCTTCGACAGCAAGGAGATCAAGCCAGTCAATCCTAAAGGAGATCAGTCCTGAATATTCACTGGAAGGGCTGATGCTGAAACTGAAGCTCCAATACTTTGGCCACCTGTTGAGAAGAGCTGAATAACTGGAAAGGACCCTGATGCTGGGAAAGAATGAAGGCAGGAGGAGAAGGGGACGACAGAGGATGTGATAGTTGGATAGCATCACTGACTCAATGGACATGAGTTTCAGCAAACTCCAGGAGATGAAGGACAGAGAAGCCTGGCGTGCTGTAGTTCACAGAGTTGCAAAGAGTTGGACACAACTGAGCAAATGAACAACAACAAGCAAAAATAAATCAAAGAATTATTGAAATCACAAAGTTGGTAAGTTCCCAGTTTTCACTTTAGCATAAAACCCTCATACTAACTACTGAATCCTGAAAAAGTGTGGAGCAAAATTTACCTTCAGGACATACAAAACTTCAGGGCAGCTTGCAGCACAATTAGTGTCTGTCCCCAGGCACTGAACATCTTCTTGACACCTGACGCCCACAGAGGCAATCCACAGAGAGCTCTTCTCTCTCATCTTCTATGCAGACCAACCAGACCCAACTTAAAATCAGCTAAGACAATTTAATAAACGGATACTTTTGAAATTGCTAAAGAGGCACAACAAATGAGCCCTCAAGATGTAGGATTAAGACATTTTTAGAGATACAAGTTCATAATTCAGTAAATAGCTACTTAATGATGATTTTACATATACCTCAAATGTGTCCCTTAACACATCAGCCTTGTTATGACTCAAATCTAGGATTCTTTCGCAAAACATTTTATATTTTCTGTCAAAAGTATTAGGTCAAGTGATAATTTTATAAAATGATCTGGTTAATTCAATTAGAAGAGTAATTTATTTTTATTATAAATAGAGTATGTATGAATTCCTTAGATGTGAAGTTACTAAAAGTAAATTTTTTGAATTATGTCTAAA
>SJYQ01000735.1:681328-691605 GCA_006410935.1 Redunca redunca
GGAGGGATTGGGGGCAGGAGGAGAAGGGGACGACAGAAGATGAGATGGCTGGATGGCATCACTGACTCGATGGACGTGAGTCTGAGTGAACTCCGGGAGTTGGTGATGGACAGGGAGGCCTGGCGTGCTGTGATTCATGGGGTCGCAAAGAGTCGGACGCGACTGAGCAACTGAACTGAACTGATAAACACTTAATGTTTTATGTTAATAAAAAGTAACTGATTCACTCTATTTTAAATTATGTCATATGAAGAGTTCTATATCTTTACCAAAACCCAAATTTCCAATTTGTACTCCTACTTGAAAACACATTGAAAAATTAATGAATACTATTAATTAAGAGATAATGGGTAAAAAGAAAAAAAGAGATAAGAAAGGGAAAATACAGTAAGAATGTTTTTTAATCTGGGTGTTTAAGACTTTTTGAAATTCGATTATTCTTATAATTTTTATGTCTTCATATACATTGCTTTTAAATGATCATTGCTTTTAAATCATACACGTTGCTTTTAAATAATCAACACTGAGAAATCTGCATATCATTTAGCCTAAAAATTCCACTTTCAAAAAATTTACCTAAGTTAACAAGAATGCCAGATTAAGCTCAAAGATATCTGCTAAAGTATTATTTATAATTTAAGAAAAAGCTAATACAATTTGAATATACATAAACAGGAGACAAGCAATTCATGATGCATTCGTTATGAATTATAGTAGTTATACAGGATGTTGTTGTTTAGTCGCTAAGTTGTGTCTGACTCTTGCAATTCCATGGACTGTAGCCTGCCAGCCTCCTCTGCCCATGGGATTTCCCAAGCAGGATTACTGGAGTGGGTTGCCATTTCCATCTCCAGGTGATCTTCCCAACCAGGATTGAACCTGCATCTCCTGCTTGGCAGGTAGACTGTTTACCACTGAGCCACTTGGGAAACCCTGAATAGGATGAGGAAGATATATATTCTTACAAACAAATACACCTCAAAGGGGAAAACAAAATATTCCACAGAACAGTAACATAATTAATTAAATAGAAACTGTTATACAAAAAACTATGAAATGATATATATCAAACTGTGTCACTGGATCTGGGGTTATAAAAAAAATTTACCTTCTGTTTTATAAAGTAGATATTACATTTTAGATTTTTTTTTTATAGAACAGATTTTATAATCAGATCCACAAAAATGCTTTTCTCTATACATAAAAAAATATTTATCTTGAAAAACAGAAAGGGAAGATTTAGTCTATGTTGTCTTAATGTATTAAAAATAGTAATAATTTCTTTCTTAACAGATTTAAACACCATCGACTTCAAGGAGATCCAACCAGTCCATCCTAAAGGAGACGAGTCCTGGGTGTTCATTGGAAGGACTGATGCTGAAGCTTAAACTCCAATACTTTGGCCACCTGATGCGAAGAGCTGACACATTGGAAAAGACCCTGATGCTGGGAAAGATTGAGGGCAGGAGGAGAAGGGGATGACAGAGGATGAGATGGTTGGATGGCATCACCGACTCAATGGACATGGGTGGACTCCGGGAGTTGGTGATGGACAGGGAGGCCTGGTGTACTGCGTGCGGTTCATGGGGGTCACAAAGAGTCGGACACGACTGAGTGACTGAACTGAACTGATAAACACTTAATGTTTTATGTTAATAAAAAGTAACTGATTCACTCTATTTTAAATTATGTCATATGAAGAGTTCTATATCTTTACCAAAACCCAAATTTCCAATTTGTACTCCTACTTGAAAACACATTGAAAAATTAATGAATACTATTAATTAAGAGATAATGGGTAAAAAGAAAAAAAGAGATAAGAAAGACAGTGTTAAAAAAATAAGAAAGTGTATGGTCATTATTACTTACTCTTTACTGGAGAGTTATATGTTTTAATGTTTTATGATATTAAATCATTTTGAACCAGACAATCTGGGTAGAGGAAATTAAGTCTTAGCAACAAAAGACCTCAGGAGAGTAATCTTCTATTAAATCTTTGAAGGAAATGAGATTATAAGATTTTGTGAAAATCAAGTAAGTTAGTCATTGTCTAATATGAAACTTAGCCAATTTTCACATACAAAAAAGCAGTAAGAAGTCACAATGCATAATTCATAATCCTTTCATATTATTTAAAGGAATGCATTTACATCATTTAAAAGAGTAACCAAAAATACTCCATATGCCCTAAAGTATCAATTTCTAAAAATTCTCTCATCCTGAAGATAGTTCATTTGACAACAATCCAAAAAATCCAATTAAATAACCAGATGGATCTTCTAAATACACTGAACTCCCTGATGACAAAATGATAAATAAGTAGCTATTACTGGCCTTGTAGAGAAAAATTCAAGGAAAGAAAAACGAATAATAGCAACACCAGCTCCTCTAACTGAGAACTTAAGGCATAATGGGTGTTAGAAAAAAGGAGCACTATCCACTTCTTGGAAGGGGAAGGTACCCTCTTTACTTCCAGGTTTGAGCTAAGGCTTAACTACTGAGAAAACTGAAGAAAAAAATCTCAAGAGGAAATTTTAAAAGACAAAATTCTGTCTGCACAATAACGAATTCCACTGACAAATCATCACGATTGCACATGTGGGTTTCTACCAGCACAGTCAGCAGATCAGATGTCCTTCCGAAACACCTTCACCAATGTGCTGTGGCAAGAGTCACATTCCCAATGCACAAAAAGACAGTAAAAGGGAACTCTCTGGCAGTCCAGTGGTTAAGATTTTGCACTCCGAGTTCAAGGGGCATGAGTTAGATTCCTGGTTGGGGAACTAAGATCGCACAGGCCACACAACAGGGCCAAAAAAGCAAAGCAAAAACAAAAACATGGTGGAACCTCAGTTTTGAGTTTGAGTTGGCTAAGTTTGGCTTGCTTCTCTAGAAGAAACAAGGGCTGGATTCACAAACCAGGATTATAATTACATATACAAACTTTAGATGCTTAAAGCAGAAAGTAAAATTAGAGGCAAAGAATAAGGCATTTTCTACTAAGCAAATAAATTATTTTCATAAGGGAGATGAATTTATCCTGACACTATATATTGTAAATAGCCCTCCAGGATATCACTTTTTTTAAGTGTTAGATCTTTAAAATGTAAGACACTATTATTTAATTGGTATCACAGTCTTTTTGACCAGAATTGTGGGGCCTGCCTCCTAATAAACAGCCTTACTTCTAACCATGGCAATACAACAGAAGAATCTCTGTCCAATTCGGTGGAGTCCCACAAAGAAAATGTCATTTTCAGTTTCTTGGCTGGTATTTATAGTAATAACCAGTTTTAGCTCTGACCTTAACTTTTAAATTACTTTCATTAGCTTGCTTGAAATCTTTAAAGCAGGTGAAGTATTTAGGCACTTAAATGCGGTCAAGTTCACAAAAATGTTATATTAAATTACAGGTAATTTCTTCATTTAAAATTTAAAATGTTTCTACAGTATGAATGACTTTAAACTTATCAAAACTAATTAAATAAATCAAGGATGTCATTTTAAATATATAATCCTTAAACAAGAAAATGAAATATTAAGAGAATCGTCATAAAATGGAGTGTTTTGAAGCATACGGCTTCTCTTGTGGCTCAGCTGGTAAACAATGTGCTTGCAATGCGGGAGACCTGGGTTCGATCCCTGGGTTCGGAAGATCCCCTGGAGAAGGAAAAGGCTACCCACCCCAGTGCTCTGGCCTGGAGAATTCCATGGACTACACGGTCCATGGGTCTGCAAAGAGTCGGACAGGACTGAGTGACCTTCACTTCACTTTGAAGGATAATGGACTATTTTCACTAACTAACCTTACAGTATTTGAATAACTTATTATGATGTCAAGTCAAGAATCCACCTAACATAGAATAAAAACAATATAGCAAAAACCCATTATATAAATGAAAGTATTAATGACTTATTTAGAATAGTTCAATATACAAATGTGCACACACGTGTGTATTCAAATATTCCACTGCTTAACAACACACTTGGCATTGACTTTCTTCTTAACCCTTGAGATCTTCATTTATTTGCTAAGGTGGGGAATAGTAATCTGGACATTTCTTAGCAGTCCTCCAAGTGATTATTGAGAACAAGTTAAGACTGAGAACTTTTCCTACCTACACCGAACACAGTGATTAACGTTTTCTTAGTCATCTAGTTTTTTCATAAGTTAACACAACCTATTCTGGGAAGATTAAAGTACATTTTACTCAGAAAAACTTTGGTTTAAACATGTATCAAATTAGAAGGGAGAAGTTAGGTAAGGGGACCCCCCCCCCCACCATATGACAAATGCTTTACTTGAACTTCTTGTGTAGTATGTAAAGATTTAAAGGATAAGCAAAACATTTAAAGGAAGAAATTATGAAAGTTATACAATAAAGCATGACCATTTCTTCATACATTGATTTCCGCTGATATATTCAAAATTACCCAAATTACATAATTACTGGGGTTTCCCTCATGGCTCAGATGATAAAGAATTCATCTGCAATGCAGAAGACCTGGGATTGACCCATGGGTCGGAAAGGTCCCTGGAGAAGGGAATGACAACCCACTCCAGTATTCTTGCCTGGAGAATTCCGTGGACAGAGGAGGCTCGCAGGCTATAGTCCATGGGGTTGCAAAGAGTTGGACATGACTGAGTAACTAACACTTTCAAATTACATAATTATTATTTTCATACAACTCTACAATTTATCAAGAATGTAAGAGTTTGGAGAGAATACAAAAAGCAAGGTAACCCTATGTTTATTTAGCCACTGCTTGATATTTGCACCATTCAATCCAATTCAAGCTTGTCCTTTCTAAAAGCTCTTGCTTTCAGGGTTTATACAAGAGGATTAAGTTAAATAATGTGAGGTAATGTGCCTAAAAAAATGTACAGTATTAACTAAAAAAAATGCAAGTTCCTTTCCCTTTATCAATCTAAAGCCATTTTCTACATTACTTCAATATTCATTTTTGCTGTGTGCTGTACTATGCTCAGTCATGTCTGATGCTTTGTGATCCCGTGGACTGTAGCCCAGCCAGGCTCCTCTGCCCATGGGATTTCCCAGGCAAGAATACTGGAGTGGGTTGCCATTTCCTCCGCCAGGGGATCTTCTCAACCCAGGTACTGAACCCGCATCTCCCGTGACTCTTGCATTGCAGGCGGATTCTTTACCGCTAAGCCACTGGGGAAGCCCCAGTATTCATCTTTGAGGAATTTTAATGTTACTGATACCAAAATAATTTCACCTTTCCATATGTCTTAACAGAAAGATTCAAAGTATGCCCTGAACCTTGTCAGCATTGCAATACCACACTGCAATTTGGGTAGGTCATCTTTCAAAATAAATCACAGATACTGCTACACATTTTCTGTGTGTTGACTCATATAATCTTCTCAGAATAAACAGACTGATAAGGAAACTGAAACTTAGAGGTGTTATGTAACCTGATCCACGTCACAAAACGTGCAAATGGTAAAGCTGAGAATCCCCATAAGCTCTAATTGCCTAATGGGATAGTAAGTTCCTCAAATGCACAATCATAATTCCAAACCTTTTGATACCCACTGTAGCACAGTGACTTGCATCAATCAAGACTCAAGAAATGATTCCTGATGACAGATAGCCAATTCACATATATTTTCAAAGACAAATAATGAAACCCTATAGTAGTAATACAATCCTACCCAACATTTTTGTCTATTTGTGATAGGCCTGTGTAACTACAACACAGATATGTTGGAAAATATGGACAAAGTTCATTTCTAAAGCAACTTGAAATTCCCACATTACAAGTTAAATTCATGTACATTTCAGACTTTTGAAATCATCTGAGTTTTAGCATTATCATTCTGGGGAAGCTCAATATGCCGCTATGCCTTTAATCTTCTCTCTTCTAATTTTCCTCCCTATAAAATCAATAAAGTATAGGTTGTAAAGAAAGTTGTTTTGTTCAATTACTCCTAGCTAGAGGCAGATGTTAGTTATAACTCTCTTTAGCAGGTATTTTTCAAGCAGCTGGTGCCCTTTTCCTAGTTAGTTGTTTGCAGCATTCCCAGTATACTTTATGGTATAATCCTACAAAAGTTCAGGGCATACAGACAAAATTCTTTTTTAGAAAAGAAAATATAGATTCACTCCTTCAAATCAGACTTAGCTATTTCATATATTTGAACTATAATGTACTTTCCTAGCAAGTAAATATTACTTTTTAATCATATAAATGTTTTCTGAGAGTCAAAACATATAAGCATTTCTTATGGGAAAGCTTATCTCATGGAACAAATTTTTATATACTGCACATTTATTGACCCCTAAAACAGAAAACCCCTAAAATCCTTTTGTTTTGTTTAGTTGCTAAGTCGTGTCCAAACAGAGAACCCAGTCCAGCCCATTCAAATCAGACCTCCAGAACGCTGAGATAATAAATGGATGTTTTAAGTCACTAATATCTTGGTAATTTCTTATACAACAACAGGAAGTTAATACAGAGTCACATCATAATCAAACTGCCTAAAAACAGTGAGGAAAAGAAAATCTAAAACTCAACCAGAAAAAAAAAAAAAGACTTAATAATGAGGAAGATTAAGAATGAGGACAAGTTTCTTATCAGACACAATGTAAGCAAGATTACATCTGTAAGCTGCAAGAAGCAGCTACATCTCTAAGTACTAGGGGAAAAGCCCATCAACCTAAAATTTCACAGCAAATGAATTATTTTTCAAGAACAAAACAAAGATTTTTTTTTTAGACATACAAAACTGAAAGAATTTATCACCAGCAGACCTGGACTAGAAAAAAGGAATACCAGATGGAAATCTGAATTCTCCCTACACAAAGGCATAAAAGAGCAGATAGATGCACAAATATAAGGACGTTTCCTGGTTATCATTTAGACATCTTAATATCTTAAAAAGATTGTTAACAACAAAAAGGATAACAACCTGTTGTGGGGTTTACAACAGATGTAGAAGATGTCTATATTTACATGTTTGTTCATTTGTTTTGGTGGTCATAAGTACTGAAAAATCTGACAAATATAATAACAAATATTATCAGAATACTCATGTTTCTTTGACTGCCAGGTGAGGTGAGATATGTATCAAGGGAAATTATAATTTGATAAAATGATCAGATATTTAATATTTGTCACATTGTTTCCTTCCTGGTAAAATTTATGAAATCTTCTTCCCTAAGATCTCTATCAGTATGAAAAAGACTGTAAGCTCACTTTTCAGTTTTGAACTTTAGATTTTGTTATTATTTCTTGATACCACCTCTAAAAAAAGCAGTGAGGAATTCAAGGTCATGGTGCTGATGAAACTGATAATATACTTGACAGTGTAATAAGCAGCCTGTGGGATACTTCAGGAAAAGGCTTTTTATTTGGGTGTATATCCAGGTTTTAGTAACATTTTTTCCTGTTCAAATTGATCTCATAAAAATGATTCACATTCTGAAGTGTTTTTCTGGATGCCTCTTTAGCTTTCTGGCTTTTGTAATTTGATTGAATCAAACTGTGTCAATAAACTCTTTCAGCTTTAGGATCCCTTCAGGCTCAGAGAACACAGTAAAACCACAAGAAAAGTAACAGTTTTTTTATACTCATTCTACTTCCCTTTTCCCAAACTCTTAGTCTTGAGATAACCACAAATGTCAATAAATACAATGACAGGTTTCTTTATTTTCTATCAATTAACTGGAAACTACCCTATGTCTTCATAGAGTGACTATGTACTTGTAATGAAAGAATACCTGAAGAGCATAAATGAACATAGAAGTAATGTATTTAATAAATATAATTTCCAGAGAAACAATAAGTCTTTTCATGTTATCCATACTCAGACTGATCTCACCAGTTGTCAGTTTACATTTATCATTTTAAGCTAACATTCTATCTAAAATGTCTTAAGTATTCATAATTCTTCCAAGTGTTTTACATATATTAACTCATTTGATGACAGAGGATGAGATGGTTGGACATGGACATGAGTTTGAGTAAACTCTGGGAGTTGGTGACCAACAGGGAGGCCTGGTGTGCTGCAGTCCACAGGGTGGCAAAGAGTCAGACATGACTGAGCGACTGAACTGAACTGAACTGAACTGATTTGATCCTCACAATAAAATGACGAAGTAGGTACTATCATCCCAATTGTACAAGTGAAACACTGGATCTCAGAGAGTAACTTGGCCCCATTCTTTCAGCTAGAACATAGGGAGCCAAGATTCAAGCTCAACCGCCTGGATTCATAGCCTCGCTCTTCACCAACACGTGACCTCCTAGACGTAACACACATACTCTGTTCCTCTTCTCCTGTTTCTCATCTTAATAAATGACACCAGCACTCACCCATGTTGCCCTGGATATCATTTCAGTTTCTTCCCTCTGCTTCATCTCCCGTCATTTAACCTGTCATCAGATGTTATACAACTTCTAAACTAACATTTACTAACATTTAACTAGCAGCTATCTATTCTTCGTTGTCCCACTTTCTGTATAGGCTCCACTTTCTTCATTCGGCACACATTTCTCCCTTGAATTATTGCAGCAGCTCTACTCTCAACCATCAGTTTTGTTTGTTTGTTTTTTTTTATTGCAACCAGAGTAATCTCTGTAAATGAAAAAAAATCTGATCATTTACTTTTATTTTTAAGAAGTAGGATTTCCCACAATATTGAATTTAAACTTACTATGTATGGTTTTCAAAGTTCTTCATGTGCATTAGTAAGTCTCTTTTCAGACTAATTTGCTGTCACACTACATATGTAGCTTGCATACTACTAATACTGAAATACATGTTTACAAAAGGTCACATACTGTTTCATGGAGCATCCTTTGCCTATGATACACCCCCCACCACGTCCTTGGTCTATCTGGCAAAATCCTATGCCCCGCACTGACCTCCATGAAGACTTCTGTGAACTTGCTAATCTGCTTTCTCTGTGCTGCCATAGAAATCTGCACAACATACCCCTACTGTATTGATCACTTCCATAGAAATGGTGTGGGTCAGATACACTACATGGAGTAACTTAAGATCAGCTCCTTTTTAAGGAAAACAGCCTCATCTTCCCTTTGGGAAACTCCTCCTTGACTTCTGATGGCTCACAGAAGGCCAAGGGTGAGGAAAGTCAAGTGAGCTGCTGCTAAGTCGCTTCAGTCCTGTCCAACTCTGTGCAACTCTCTGATCTTCTGTTACTTCTGTTTATAATTTCCCCCAGGACCTAGCCTGTAAACATGGGATTCAATAATCTGGGGTCACAAAAATCCTCAGACTCTCTACATTCAGATTTTATAGGATTCAACTTTCTTAACTTCTCAAATGAAACATTATATGCATCTTTTACATTACTTTTCCAAACTAAATAGTATATTTGGATCAGTATTCCTTTCTGCCAAATAATATTCTATTGGCTATTTAAAAACTGTAACTCCCACCTGTGGAAACAGATAGCACTCAACTGATTTAACATCAACAAAAATGCGAAATCAGAGACACAGTTCTGTCTGCTAAGCATCTTTCACATGCTCCTTTTTAAGGATAACAGCCTCATCTTCCCTTTGGGAAACTCCTCCTTGACTCCTGATGGCTCACAGAGGGCCAAGGGTAAGGAAACTCAAGTGAGCTGCTGCTGCTGCTAAGTCGCTTCTGTTGTGTCCGACTCTGTGCAACCTCATAGACGGCAGCCCACCAGGCTCCCCCGTCCCTGGGATTCTCCAGTCAAGAACACTGGAGTGGGTTGCCATTTCCTTCTCCAATGCATGAAAGGGAAGTCACTCAGTCATGTCCGACTCTTAGAGTTCATCTTATCTTCTTTTTTTATTTTTAAATGGGGAAAACCCTCTTGCTTTTAGAATGAGGGGAGAGGAAAGCTTGGAGTTGCTATCTTATGTTCTTCTCTGAAGACATGTAAAAAGTAAGTATCGGAGAGTCGGGATAAAAAGAACCAGAGAAATAAAAGGAGGGGAATAGAGGGTAAAAGGAGGGAGGAGAAGATAAGGGGGAAGGGAAAGAGAAGGAAATAAAGAAAGACAGAAACAAAGAGAGAGAGAGAGAAAGAGATGAAGACTGAGGAAAAGACCTGATGACATCATGTGAACTTATATATCCATCTGAATGCATAGGCAGCTTTATTCCCAGATATTTTGGTTAGAAAAGCCAACAGTCTGTATTCATTGCTAAAACTTATTTTGAGTTTCATTTCTCTAAGTTCCAAATGAGTGAGTTCTATCTAATACAGAAGCCCATCTAATGATTTTTTTGGGTTTTTTTTTTTTTTTTT
>SJYQ01000735.1:701117-717921 GCA_006410935.1 Redunca redunca
ATTACTAGGGTCTGAAATTTTTCAAAATAAAAAATGTGGTTACAAATTGTAACTCTATTTGACCCTAAGCATGATATGTAGTTGCTTTAATTCTTTTTTTGTCTATCTAAATCTTCTGTCATACTTAAACATAGATAGACTCTCTGACATAAAACCCTATTTAGGGCATTGATAATTGTTTCATAATCTGCCATATCTAAAATCTACTTGAGAGAATGTTATCAGTAAGTTATACGGCAACCAAAGAATATTAAAAGTATAACTGTATTAAAAAATTGCTAAACAATGAGTTTTTTCTTTAAAGTAAAATTACCACTGAGTACTTTCTTACCTTGAAGAGCCTGCAACTTATGATCATTTGAAGAATTAAGAAATCTGTCCACAATTGTAATTCTGTTCTGGAGGAGTTTCTCAATAAGTTCAAGTCCATCAGGTCCCAGCAGCTCAAACAGCTTTTAAAAAAAGGAAAATCAAAACAAACTGTTACCTCAAAATGAATATTTTCAAGTTATTAACATCTATTCAACAGAGTGGTGAAGCTAAATTAACACAGAAGAACCTAAAAAATATTTAGAAAAGAATTGTAAAAAAAATAATAACTTAGGAAAGAAAAAAAAAACTCCTCATATTGCTAAGGAGCTTTCAGTTTTATAAGGCTATCTGCAATTATATGGGATTTCCCAGCAAGAATACTGGAGTGGGTTTCCATTTCCTTCTCCAGGGGATCTTCCTGACCCAGGGATCAAACCCTGGTCTCCTGCATCGCAGGTGGATCTTTATCACTGAGTCACCAGAGAAGCCCTATATAATTAAAGAGCATGATCCAACTGTTAAAATAATTATGATTCATATATAAAACTCTAAATCGCAGACCAAAAGTTTCTTACAATTGGTTTCTCTTGGGATAACCAAGGCCATGAGGTTGAAACCAAAAAGCTATCTCAAAAACAGCAGAGTTGTGGTAAACCACAATTAGAAGATTCACAGATTCAACAACCAAGCTGCAGAAGAGAACTGAGAAAAGACACAATTGGGAGGACCCCTCTTGGTGGTCAGATAAATTTCAACACTTACCTTCCAAGGGGTCACAGATTTATTGGATTAGTTCACGGAACCATGTAGGGCCCAGGGCATTTTTGTAAACAACAGAATGGTCAGCTGGTAATTAGTAAAGATTAATGGCTGTTTGGGGTCAGGGCAATGGCATCCAACTCCAGTACTCTTGCCTGGAAAATCCCATGGATGGAGGAACCTGGTGGGCTGCAGTCCATGCGGTCGCTAGGAGTTGGACACAAGTGAGCGACTTCACTTTCACTTTTCACTTTCCTGCATTGGAGAAGGAAATGGCAACCCATTCCAGTGTTCTTGCCTGGAGAATCCCAGGGAAAGGGGAGCCTGGTGGGCTGCTGTCTCTGGGGTCGCACAGAGTTGGACACGACTGAAGCGACTTAGCAGCAGCAGCAGGGGTCAGGGGAAGTGGGAAAAAGGGTTCGGCTATCACTACCTTTGTCCCAAAGTGACTTCAGGTAAACTCACAGATGTGTCTCCACAAGGAACACCATCAGAAACTAAACACTGTGGAGTGAGAAAGAAATGTCTGCACTGAAATAATCCAGCTGGCCACTAAACCAACACGCAAATAACAATAACAAGCCTTGTAGGTGGAACTAGAAGAAAGGGACAACTTCCTAGAAAGACATAGACTACCAAAACTAACTCAAGACAATCTGAATAGATCTAAAACAAGTGAAAACTGAATTAGTAATCAAAAACTACCCACAAAGAAGAATCCAGGTCCAGATAGCTTCAATGGTGAATTCTACAAAGCATTTAAAAAGTTAAAACCAACTCCTCACAAACACTTCCAAAAAACAGAAGAGGAAAGAATACTTCACAATTCATTTTATGAGGTCAGTACTACTCTGACCCCACAACCAGACAAATACATCAAAAGAAAACTATAGATGAGTACTTCTTAGCAATATAGACACAAAAGCCTCAGGGAAATATAAGCAATCCAGATCAAATCCAGAAATTCATGAAAAATGTATATACCATGACATTGTGAGATTTATTTCAGGAATATCAGGTTAGTTCAAGATAAGAAAATCATTTATATATTATATCATAGCAATAGAATTAAAAAGCAAAAATCACATGGTTAGCTCAACAGATGCAGAAAAAACATTTGATAAAATCCAACATCCTTTTGTGATAAAAACAATCAATGAGCTAAGACTAGAAAGGAACTTCCATAACCTGATAAGGGGCATCTATAAAAATCCCACAGTTAACATCATACTTAATGGTGAAACACTGGATTACTTTCCCAGTAAGAACAGAAACAAGACAAAAGACTGTGCATTTATGACTTCTATTGAACATTGTATTGAAGGTTCAAGTCAGGGCAATTAGGTAAGAAAAAGAAGCAGAAAACATGCAGATTGAAAATGAAAAGGTATAACTATTTCTATTTGTAGAAATAGTTGGAAAATAGAAAATACTAAATTTTCTCTATGTGGAAAATACTAAAGAACATACTAAAATGGTATTAGAACTAATAAATAAGTGAAGTTTTCAAAAAGCACACCAAGACCATTCAGTGAGGAAAGATCAGTCTTTTCAACAAACGATGGGACAACTGGCTAGCCCCATATGAAATAAATTGAAGTTGGACTCTTATACCACACATGAAAATTAAATTGAAATGGATCAGTTATCTACATTTAACATACAAACTTATGAACTCTTTACTGAAGTAAATCTTAATGGGTTCAGATTTGGTAAGGGATTCTTATTCATGACACCAAAAGCATGAGAAACACAAGAAACCACAGATAATCTGGACTTCATAAAAATAAGAAACATCTGCTTCAAGGACACCATCAAGAAAGTGAACAAAACAACTCACAGGATGGGATAAAATATTTGCCAGTCATATATCTGTGGAAGGACTTGTATCCAGAATACATAAACAGCTCTTACTACTAATAAAAAGGTAACCAATGAAAAACTGAGCCAAGGATCTGAATTTATCCAAGGAAAATCAATAAATGACCAACAAGCACATGAAAAGATACTCAACATCATTAGTCACTAAAGAAATGCAAAGAAGATCCACTGGAAAGAATTTTTTAATGGAAAATAATGTATTGGCAACGATGTAGAGAAAACTAAAATTCTCATACTTTGAAGGAATACAAAGTTGTGTAACCATTGTGAAAAACAGTTTTCTGGTTCCTCAGTAAGTTAAACATAGAATTACAATATGACTCAGCAATTCCATCCCTAGATATATACCCAAAAGAACTTAAAACTTATCCAAACAAAAACTTGCACATAAACAGGGCTATTAACATAGCCAAAAGGTAGGAATAACCCAAATGTCCATCAACTCATCCATGGATAAACAAAAAGCAGTATACTCACACAAGGGAAAATACTAAGGCATAAAAAGTAATGAAGTAGTATACAACATGGATGAACCTTCAAAACACTTTGCTAAGTGAAATAAGCTAGTCACAAAAGGTCACATATTATGATTCCATTAATATGATATGTCTTAAGTAGGGAAATCTCTACTAGACAGTAAGCTAGTGGTTGTTCAGGGCTTGGGGGTTGGGCAAGGGGGCGGGGTCAGGAGGGAGTAGAGAAAATTAATAGCTAAAGGTTCAGGATTTCTTTCTGAAGTTTCGTAAATGCTTTAAAGTTGACCATGGTGATGGTTGTACTTACCTATGAATATACTAAAAATTACTGATTTATATACTTTAAGTGAGAGAATTGTATGGTATGTGTACTATTTATCGAAGAAGCTATTTTTTAAAATTATGAACCAAAATGACTTATAATACTAAAAGTAACCAATAAATTTCTTAGGGTTGGAAATATTAAAGATAAAGACTAAATATAAATTTCCTGATAAGCATTTTAAGTGGGTTTTGAATTGCTGTTAGACACAAGCCAGCCTCATGCTTAAGGTAAGGGTGATATTAAAAAATAAGAAATTCAAAAACCATAAATGTAACACATACCTACAGAGTTAATTTCCCCTGGCACTGCAAACAAACTGTATCAGGAAATGCTCTCTACATACACCATGAAATGTCTTTATATCCTACCAACTTTCAAAGACTGTGTTAATTCTTAAATTGAGACCATTTCCCCATAAGAATGTGATTTACTGGAACAGTTACCCTGACATATATTCCCAGTTACTCAAGGTTATTTAATTTGAAATATAATGTTGACATATGAAAAATTAGATTCTGAAATTTTTAGTCCAACATAATTTTAGGAAACCACCAGTGTAATTGGAAGATAACTTCTAGACAAAATATCTCAGGTATAAAATCATAGCACATAGAACATGTTATCAACATTTCTTAAAAATAACATATCTGTAGATCTAGCAAAAAGACAAGAAAGCTGTTTTGCTCTGAATAGCAGTACTTCCCTAACCCACAATGAAGAATCCCCAGCAGAATTCTGAGATCAGCTGCCATCAGATTTAAAGCAATCCCAAATTCTGCTTTTCCTAACATTTGCCATTTTCATCTACATTGAGAGCAGGTGCAGTTCTCATTCAAGATTTGCACTACAAACTAATCTGGCACTGAGACTAGCTGTTTATAAAGGTACAGCTGTCTGGATCATTGCAAACAAGTTCCAGAAGCTATCAAATTGAAAAAAAAGGGGGGGGGGCGGGGAGTGAGTAGGGAAAGTTAGCTATGGGTAGAGAAGGCATCAACCACAGAGTTAAAAAAAAAATAACAACTCTCAAACAATAAAAAGACAAGTTTTACTACTCTGGCTATAAGTTAAGGATATGAGATTTAAAGGAACGAACAGACAGGTAATATCCTATTTCCTGGTAGATTCTGCTAAAGCCAACATTATCTATTAAATAATTTATCGATAGATAAAGGTGTTCAGAGATCTCACTGTTATCATAATTCCTTTTTTATTAAATTAGATGATCAAATTAAAGTACCTCCTCATTAGACTAAAATAATGTAAACAATAAGAAAAATTAACCAACAGACTACATTCCTGAAAAGTCAAAAGCAAATTTCAGAACATGTACAGACTAACTTTAAAGCAGCATTACTTCTTTGTTTCTTACACTTTTAACAGATGAATGTAGTTTGTGAATCTCTCAGGAAAGGCAATGCCCACTTTCCACTGTATTCTGACTTATATCATTTTTATTTCAACAGGAACAAAGCTATAGTGGATGCTATATCCCCAACACAGTTTCAAATAAATCAGAAACATTATATTATCATGAAAGCAAAACATAAAGTCATGAAAACCTTTAACAGTATACCATGGAAACTTATACTACAAATCTTAGGAAAACTGGTAAGAAAAAAAGTTATCATGGGGCTAAATAAGAATTATAAATCTGTTCAAGAACTAGGGTATGCAGAGATATGCTGAGGGTTTGTGAAACCCAAGAATAAACATGATAAACGTACTTGCCTTGTGGGTTTACTCAAAGATTTTCATGCAAAACATTATTTCCAAGTAAAAGGTTCTGGTCATGTTAATGTCCTGTTTGAAGCCTATTTCTCAGGTTAGTCAAAAAATGTTAGACAAAATATTTAATCACTAAAACAGCTTTAAAGCAAATAAAACTCAGGTTTTTAAAAGGTTTGTCAGTTCCATTCTGTTTTCATCTAGTCAATATTAAGGAATTCATTAAAAGTCAAAAATAAGTCTATCTGAAGTTCCCAAAAAAATCACTTTCAAAATAAAGACCAATCAGTCTCCCTTCTCCCAGTGAAGAAATGACTCATTGGAAAAGACTCTGATGCTGGGAAAGATTGAAGGTAGGAGAAGGGGATGACAGAGGATGAGATGCTTGGATGGATCACCAACTCGATGGACATGAGTTTGAGCAACTTCTGGGAGTTGGTGAAGGACAGGGAAACCTGGAGTACTGCAGTTCACGGGGTCGCAAAGAGTTGGACAAGACTGAGTGACTGAACTGAACTGATTCTCCCTATCAAATAGTCAATAGGCATTCTGAAAAACAGCTAGTGATGCACATTAGGCATAATATATTCATGTGAATGAGGTACAACAATACAGTTAAGTAGATTACGGAATTAACCACAATATGGAGACTACCCTCTAAAGCTGTTCTGCAAAAATTGGCCATGGTGACAGACAGGTACACGCTGCTATATTCAGAATGGATAACCTGGCTTCCCTGGTGGTCCAGTGCATAAGAATCTGCCTTGCAGTGCAAGGGACATGGGTTTGATCCCTGGTCCAAGAAGATCCCACTTGCCTCAGAGCAACTAAGTCTTTGCACTACAACTATGGAGCCCGTGCTCTACAGCCTAGGAGCCGCAACTACTGAGCCCACACTCTGGAGCCCATGCTCCGCAAGAAGAGCAGGCACCGCCACTAAAAAAGCCCTAGCAAAGCAACAAAGCAGCACAGCCCAAAAATTAGATAAATCAATCAGTCTTAAAAAATAGATAAGCAACAAGAACCTATGGCTTAGCACAGGGAACCTCTGCTCAACATTCTGTGAAAGCCTGGATGGGAGGGAATTTGGGGGAGAATGGATAAGTGTACATGTATGACTGAGTCCCTTTGCTGTCCACCTGAAACTATCACATTGTTAATTGGCCATACGCCAATACAAAATTTACAAGTTTAATATTTAAAAATGAAAATTAAAAAAAGAAGATTGACCACGGCTTTGTCCTGTTCAAAGTTTTATGATATATAAACTAGAAGACATATTAAATCAAATTTACTTCAAGTATTAATATGGCTCATGATAGAATCAACATTTTGAAATTTAATAGTCTGATATAATCTGCCAGAGCAAAGGAAAAGTAATAGAGGTAAATATAAAACTCCACAATTATAGAACCCACATGTAAAATCAACAACAATAAAAATTCAAATAGAAAAAGCTCCTGTGTACTTCTACAAGATGAAGAAATATTGTCCCACAAATAAATTCCTAAGAAAAATCCAGAAAAGACAGTGTGTGTGTGTGTGTGTGTGTGTGTGTGTGTGTGTGTTAGTTGCTCAGTGGTGTCCAACTCTGCAACCCCATGGACTGTAGCCGGGGAGGTTGGTTATTTACCGGTTCAATATGGATTTTTAAAAATGCAATGAAGGCTAGGGGAAAATTTACTGTAGTAATTGCAATATTGTATCTCAAAAACCCCATATAGCATCTCAAAGGATACTACATTAACTGAATCATATTTAGAAGGCTGAGTTCAATTTTAATCTATACATTTTCAAACACACAAAAAAAGAGTAGAACAAGAAAAAGAAAGTAAAAATAAGATATATCTATGCAAACATTTTCAACTGCAGATCTCTTATCTATTATTATCCATTCTGTTTAAAGGATCCTCATTCAAAGACTTGACAAAGACAATGAATATTATTCTGGGTGCATCTTCCTTGATCTTCCTCCATATATCATTCCTTATCCTTCTTGAAACACACTTTTCCTTTGATATCCTTGACACACTATTCTTTTGATATGTATCCTATCACTCTGACTGTTACATTCCTATCTTCTCTTCAGGTTCACTTTGACTGTTATACATTGGAGCTCCTTAAGGTTTAATCCCAGGCTTTCTCTTACTTCCACTCCTTGTTCTTTCCTTAACTGCTCACATACGAGCCTTCAACTCCCATTAGCACGCATACACTGATAACTCATAAATTTACACATCCTTCCCAGATCTCTATCGTGAACTTCATGTATCTAATTGCCCAGTTGTCCTCTCCCACTTGGAAGTCTTAAGACATCCCACAATTCCACATATGCCCAAAACTATCTCTCAGTTTTCCACATACTTCACTGTTTTATACTTGCTCTTATTTCCATGAATGGCACTGCCATCCTTCCAGTTACACAAGTCAAAAGCTAAAATGCATCCTTACCACCTCTTTATCCCATCACACCCAACTCTAACCCTATCATCCAATCCACTCTCAAGTTCTCTCAATTACTAAACAGATTTCAACCCTTTCTCCTTGTCTGTCTTAAACTCCCAGTTATTGCCTATACCACTCAAAGGGCTTCCTAAATGGTTTTTGCACATCTATTCAAATGACACAGAGCACAGAACAATGACCATTTTATGAAACGTAGGTCTGATCAACATTCACTGCCTTCTGTCCATCCCTTGACAACAAATTTTCAATTGCTCTCCACTGTTCTCAAGATAAAGTACTGAATTGAACTGAACATAGAACCAGAACCTCAAAACATCACAAAGTGCTAAATGAAGAGTTAGTAACACTGATACTGAGGTATATTCAATTGCACTGCTCTGACTAGGAAGAATTTTAATATCAGTAATAAACTTAAATACTCTTCAAAACGGCATCCTTTTTAATTCTCCTCAGTCACATTAACCACATATCAGGAGACGAGGCTAGTGACTACTGCATTAAAAAGCAAATAGAATACTTCAATCAGCACAAAAAGACAGCACTGGGCTATAAGATAATATTTTGATTCTATTGTATAACACTCTGATGAGATCTAGATAGAATATTTTTATACAGCAAAGTCGATCTGTCTAGTTGTATCACAATGACTACCAAATTAGATTTTCTTTAAAGCTCATAGTTTTATATAGAGTTTATTTACTTTTTGTGTTGTATATTCTACAAGTTTTGGCATATGTATGATGCCTACATGTACCCATCATTATACTATCATACCGGAAGAGTCCACTGCCCTAAAAATCCCCTGTGCCCTACCAATTCATCCCTTTGTGCTTCCTCCCCAAACCCTGGTAACCACTTATCTTTTGACCGTCTCCAGAGTTTTGCCTTTTCCAGAATGTCACATAGCTGGAATCATATAGTGCACACTTTTCTGATTGACTTCTTTCACTTAGCAATAATCATTTAAGGTCCTTAAGTTTTTTCATGGCTTGCAGGCTCATTTTCTTTAATCACTGAATACTATCCCATCATATGGATATACCACAGTTTATTCATCTATTTCCCTACTGAAGGATATCTAATTTGCTTTTGACAACTGTCTTTATTTTTCATTTCATTGAATTCTGTTTTTTACACAAATTATCTCATCCATAAAAATATGCAAGCAAGTCCTATTGAGAGAAATGCTGAAAGAATATCACTAAATTGTACATTTTTCATTTTTGTCTTTTCCAAATTTTCTACAATAATAACCATATATTACTTAATCAGATGAAGTTTTATTTTTAGATAATACAAACCAAATTCTGGTTTAACCATTGTTTTTTTAACTTTTTGTCCATTAAGGGTACAAAGAATCACTAACAATAAATAAAATAGGTTTTCACAAACTGCCATTATTTGGAATGAACACAAGAAATTATATAAACCAAAAAAACCCTTATCATGTTGACAAATCAGCTGATAACTAATGGTACAAGGACCAAGGAATAAACTTTTTTCCTCTACCAAATCTTATTTTTCAAATGAAAACCTTTTTTTTTTTCTAATCAAGTACAGCGTAACCACATAGCAATCAGGCTAACACAGCAATTTCTAAAAAATCTGACCACTGCAAAACTATTTCAGTACCTTTAACAATATTATAATTATCAGGTCGAATGGCAATAAACGTTTAACAATTTAATCATTTGAGTTAATAAGTAAATCCATTATCCTAATATCTAACTGGAGAGGTACAGAGATGCAGAAAGTGCGGAAAATACATTATATTCCAAGTATTAACAGAAGAGTCGTGATGGCACTTTGAGCTAAGCTAGTTAGAGAAAGGGACAGGAGCTTGCAGACAGAAATTAGAAATCTGCTTGAGCATTTAAATGACTAGATTTACAAAATGCAGCAAGTGAATAAAGTATTACTCTCCAAGTAAGCTTATTTAATTGTATATTAAAAGCAATTTAACATTTTCACAGAGAGCAATACCTGTAACTCCTCAAATATACATTTAATGTGGTATGAGATTTATTATGTTTCATGGTAATACCCAGGAAATAATGTTCAGCCTCTTTCCTTACTGGCAGAGACAAGGAAAATCACAGCATTTATTAGGGGAACTTTCTATCTGGAGGATTTGTAAGACACTAAACTCTCTACATAGAAACTGAGTCCCCAGGAATATTATAGAACACATCACTTTTCCTGGGTATTAGTTAATATATAAAATGCATAAGCAATAAAGTTATGAGAACAAAGTACCCATACAAACAAGACACAGGGTTAAAAGTACCAAACTAGGGCTTCCTTGGTGGCTCAGCAGTAAAGAATCTACCTGCGGATGAAGGAGACACAGCTTCAATCCCTGGTTCAGGAAGATCCCACATGCCTAGAAGCAACTAAGGTCAGGTACCACAGCTACTAAGCTTGTGGTCTAGCGCCCGCATGCCACAGTTACTGAAGCCACAGAGCCCTAAAGCCTGTGCTCTGCAACAAGAGAGCTCACCAAAACGAGAAACCTGTGCACTGCAATGAAGAGCTAACCCTGCTCCCACCACCTAGAGAAAAGCCCCAACAGCAACAGAGACACAGCACAGCCAAAAGTAGAGAAATAGATTCTTTTAAAATAACAAAATAAAGCTAAATAATGTCCCTGGAGAAGGAAATGGCAACCCACTCCGGTATTCTTGCCTGGGAAATCCCATGAACAGAGGAGCCTGGTGGGTTACAGTCTATGGAGTCGCAAAGAGTCATACACAACCTAGTGACTCAGCCACTAAACAACAAGAAAAATAATAAAGTAAGTAACAAAGAGTTCCTGGGAACGTTTTGTTAAAATTATCAAAATACCTGTAAAGGCTGCAAGTATTAGTTATTCTTATTAAAACAACAAAACCATCATGATTAATTTTACATTGTCTTGAGCAAACTTAAGATTTCCATTTTAACCCTAAGTAAAAAGAACAGCTGAAAAAGTGTTTATTGGTCATGGATTCTGACAGTACAACTGACTTTCTATATACTGAACTTAGTCTACTATTTTCAAATTGTAGAATGTTTATAAATAAAAAACCCTTAAACAGTTTGTCACAATAAATAATAATGATGATCTTAAAGGATAACCACAGTCATTTCTCTTTTTAAAAAAATACAGTATGTTTTACCTTTAAATTTATTCCTAAAATTATTTTGAAAGAAAAAAAAAAAAACATAAAGCTCCCTTTTATGCTTAACACAGGAAGGAGGCTGCCTTCTAATAACAAGTATTAGCAATTAAGATGAAAAAGAAGGTATGGCACAAAATTCACACTTGAATGCACCTTCTCTAGCAAGACAGAAAAAGGGAAAAACCCAAAAGATACCTCAAACTTAAAAAAGGAAAAATATCTCTCTGGACCATAAACCGAGCAAAAAAAAGTAAAGCACTGAGTAGGGTAAAAGTGACAAGTTGAGCTCCAGTTTTGGACAGCAAGGCCAGGAGCCTGGCTCCTGTGAGATAATCTAGATGAAAAAGGCTGCAAACAATGTGGGAAGCAGAGCCAGTGGACTTAGGTGAAGCCAGAGCATGGGCACAGAGCTCCCCTGTTCATGAGAAGGGCCTGAAAAGAACTACGATCAAGATGAGATTTGGGGCCACACCTTCTACAGCAATCTAAGATGGGGAAGAGGGGGAATGTGGAGGGAAGATCCTACAAATCAACATCAAAATAAGAATTAAAAATTTAAAACATATGAACAAATCTTAAACTAAAACTGACAGTCAACAAAATCAACACAGGAACTTAAGTTTACTCAGAAGTAGGTAATACAGAACAGTGTGATAAAGACTTTCAGTTCAGTTCAGTCGCTCAGTCGTGTCCGACTCTTTGTGACCCCACAAATCGCAGCACGCCAGGCCTGCCTGTCCATTACCAACTCCCGGAGTTCACTCAAACTCACATCCATCGAGTCGGTGATGCCATCCAGCCATCTCATCTTCTGTCGTCCCCTTCTCCTCCTGCCCCGAGTGTCTCCCAGCACCAGAGTCTTTTCCAGTGAGTCAACTCTTTGCATGAGGTGGCCAAAGTACTGGAGTTTCACCTTCAGCACAATTCCCTCCAAAGAAATCCCATGGCTGATCTTCAGAATGGACTGGTTGGATCACCTTGCAGTCCAAGGGACTCTCAAGAGTCTTCTCCAACATCACAGTTCAAAAGCATCAATTCTTCGGCGCTCAGCTTTCTTCACAGTCCAACTCTCACATCCATACATGACCACTGGAAAAACCATAGCCTTGACTAGACGGACCTTTGTTGGCAAAGTAATGTCTCTGCTTTTGAATATGCTATCTAGGATGGCCATAACTTTCCTTCCGAGGAGTACACAGAATACACAGAAGAACTGTACAAAAAAGATATTTATGACCAAGATAATCATGATGGTGTGATCACTCACCTAGAGCCAGACATCCTGGAATGTGAAGTCAAGTGGGCCTTAGAAAGCATCACTACAAACAAAGCTAGTGGAGGTGATGGAATGCCAGTTGAGCTATTTCAAATCCTGAAAGATGATGCTGTGAAAGTGCTGCACTCAATATGCCAGCAAATTTGGAAAACTCAGCAGTGGCTAAGGACTGGAAAAGGTCAGTTTTCATTCCAATCCCAAAGAAAGGCAATGCCAAAGAATGCTCAAACTACCGCACAAGTGTACTCATCTCACACGCTAGCAAAGTAATGCCCAAAGATTCTCTAAGCCAGGCTTCAGCAATACGTGCACTGTGAACTTCTAGATGTTCAAGCTGGTTTTAGAAAAGGTAGAGGAACCAGAGATCAAATTGCCAACATCCGCTGGATCATGGAAAAAGCAAGAGAGTTCCGGAAAAACATCTATTTCTTCTTTATTGACTATACCAAAGCCTTTGACTGTGTGGATCACAATAAATGGTGGAAAACTCTGTAAGAGATGGAAATACCAGACCACCTGACCTGCCTCTTGAGAAACCTATATGCAGGTCAGGAAGCAACAGTTAGAACTGGACATGGAACAACAGACTGGTTCCAAATAGGAAAAGGAGAACGTCAAGCCTGTAAATTGTCACCCTGCTTATTTAACTTCTATGCAGAGTATATCATGAGAAACGCTGGGCTGGAAGAAGCACAAGCTTGAATCAAAATTGCCGGGAGAAATATCAATCACCTCAGATATGCAGATGACACCACCCTTATGGCAGAAAGTGAAGAGGAACTAAAAAGCCTCTTGATGAAAGTGAAAGAGGAGAGTGAAAAAGTTGGCTTAAAACTCAACATTCAGAAAACGAAGATCATGGTATCTGGTCCCATCAGTTCATGGGAAATAGATGTGGAAACAGTGTCAGACTTTATTTTTTGGGGCTCCAAAATCACTGCAGATGCTGACTTCAGCCATGAAATTAAAAAAGACTTTCAAGTAAGCACCAAATTTCTAGGAGATAATAAGGCAGTTGTTTTCTATTAAAAGGATTTATGAAACAGAACAAAAGAAGGTCTATTGAAACATTCTATCCTTTTTGCTCAATTTTTCTGTAAACAATGCTGCTATTTAAAAAGTTTATTAATTTAAAAAATGATGACAACTGATTCAAGGAAAAATAAATTTTAAAGCTCTATGAATCAAGGTGATTCTCCTACTGCTGATAAATATTTGTAAAGTTAAAGGACCATACACTTGTGGTTTAAATAAAAACTACCTAGTAAAATGCCTTACATATTAAAAAAAAGATGCTTAACAAATCTTTGTGAAGAAAATGAGTAATGAAAAGAGGGAATTAATGGTCAATATGATGTCATTTTCAAACTGCACTAGTTACCAGGTCATAAAATATACATATCTTTTAATATTCTCTTTGGGATCTATTTTATTTTGCAGATACAATAAATGTCCTTGATGTCATTTTATATTTTTAGAGTATTTCAAATGCTACCATGATTATTATTGATAGCATTTAAAAACAAGTAGTTATAAACAGGTTAAAAATTTCAAAGAAGAAACCCATTTCCACTGTGAAACAATTATATCTGTTATAACTGGATGTAACTAGAAGGACATCAGGCTTGTCTCAAACCCTTTGTATCTAAAGATGGGAAACTACCAGATGTCTTATTATTTAAAATGGATACCCGCTATGAATAAAAGCCAAAACTTATGTGAGAAAAAATAAAGACCAGCAAAATTAAAACCCGATTCTTTGAAAGCAAACACTCTTGTATCAAAAATTAGAAAGTACAGACAAAAAGACTAGGGCAACATAACTAAAAGTTGGTGTAAAAAAATTTTTTTTAATAAGAAGACATTTATGAATAACTTTAGAGCAAAAAGCCTGAATATGTGGCTAATGAAATGGCTAATTTCATAGAAAAATATAATTGTCAAAGGATTTAAGAAGAAATAGAAAATCTGAATAAACCAACCAGAAAATATGAATTGCTAACTACAAAAGACACGAGGTGAGATAAGTTTATTAGCATACTAGTGTCAAACTTTCATGAAAGAAATAATTGCTTTCTTTAAGAAACCTTTTAAAAAATAAAGAAACCTCCATAAGTTTACTTTGTGAAGTCAGAATAACCTTAGGCATTAGTATTAAAATGGCCTTCCCTAGCGGCTCAGATGGTGAAGGACCCACCTGCAACGTAGGAGACCTGGAGTTGATCCCTGGGTCAGGACTATCCCCTGGAGAAGGGAATGGCAACCCACTTCAGTATCCTTGCCTGGAGAATTCCATGGACAGAGGAACCTGGCAGGCTACAGTCCATGGGGTCACAAGGAGTCAGACCATGACTGAGCAACACATTAGTACTAAAACAGGGTAATTTACAAATTATCTGCTCAGGTTGGCATTCTAAGCACAGCAGGAGGACTGGAATATCATGTGACTATCCAATAAAGCCCCATGGCAAAGAGGAGGCATTCTGATTTTCATAAATTAAACTAAGGCAAATCCATGTATTTCCATTTTTAGTTACAAAATTTTAAAACGTAAGAGTTGTACCTACATCTCTACTGTATGTAATAAACAGCACACACCATACACTATAGAAAATGTGGTATCCAGAGAAAAATGATACTCAACTTAGGGATTGTCTTCCCTTGAGATAATAAGCAACTTTAGCTAGATTTATACATGAAGTGAAAAAGATGTGCATACTGAAAACAAAGAATAATATAGTATGATAAAAGAAAATGCTAACTGAGTAATTCTGAAAAGTTTTGAACAGTCCATGTGGAACTCAGTATTAGAATAATTATATAAAGCAGAGCATGATATTTATAACACTGTAAATTATTCTTAGTTTGATTTGTGGCATAAAAATTATTAAATATTCATACATTCCAAAATAAAGTCTTAAAACAACAAAAGAAAATGACCGTGAAAATTAGGACACTATTTATTTAACATTTATTTTTCTCTCAAGAAAAATGTGCTATGCAAATTGTTTNTAGCAACGTTCATTATATCAAACATAATTTTATTGCCCATTCTCCTTTTAAATATATGTGTGAAAGTTCCAAGAGGAAGAGACTTAAGAAAGCAAGATAATGGGAGTGGGATGACTGAACTCTGTTACATTACCTTTTTGTCTCCCAAAACCAAAGAGTACTTGACACACAATAGAGAACAAGTGAATGAGTGAATGAACAGTACCAAACAGAGAAGAATAAAACTAAATGCATGAAATTTGGCAAAATGTCTTACTCTTTGAACAATCATTCCAAGTAAGGGCAAAATAGTCTGAAATCTGCTATTGCCATAAATTGGAAGCAAGTGAGTATTTTTAAGTCCTCATTGTGAGGTCAACATATTAATAATATCTTTTCCTCCATATCTACAACAAGATGTCACAAGACCTTGAGAACTTTTGGGGATGAAAGGTATCTTAAAAGTCATGTAATTCAACCCTCCACAAATTTCAACAAGCTAATCATTGAGCATACATGTCTACCTTTCCAATAAAAGATCTTATTATTTGCCAAAAGAGCACCTTATATTTAAAGGATTCAGAAAATTTTTGCCTGAGCTGAGATCTGTCTTCATGTACCTTCCACCCAGAGCACTAGTTAAAATTCTGGGCCATCCATCTTCCACAAACAGATCTTCAAATATTATGCCTATCCCAATCCCACCATAGATTTCTCTCAAAAAGAATAACCAGTTAGAGGTTTTTCAAGTGTTCATCACAAAACATTAATCCTACTTCCTTCACTGACCTCATTATTCTCTTCTCTAAGCCTTTTGTAGGACTGTAACTCCCTTTAAAAAAGTATGGTGGCCAGGTACGGCCTAAAGAGCACAAAAAAGAGCTGAACTGTCATTACCCATGTATAAGATTGTACTTTTTTAATATTAAAATTGTATTGTTAGCTAGCTACATAAGACTGCTTACAAAAATAATACATATGGAATACTTAGCATCTGCTAGGCACTATTTTAAGTGCTTCAATTGCTTTACATCGTATCTTCACAGCAACCTGTATGGTAAGCCTATCACTTTCTCCACATAACAATTACGAAAGCTGCATTTGGAGAAGTGACTTGGCCAAAGTCAGTTATCAGCAGGAGAGCTTGGATTCATACATGTGTCTGCCCTAAAGCCCATTCTCTCTCTCTCTCTTTTTTTTTTTTCCATTCTCTCTTAAACACTTGAATTCACAGGTCCCATGGCTAACTCACACTAAATTTAGTTTATTCAAATGCTGCTGCTGAACTAGATTTTCCTATCTAAAATTAACAGTGTTCCTTGTTACAAGTATTTGAACTTATATTTATCTGTTTTATGTCATATTCAGCCTACTGTTCTAACAATTTGAACCATAAAGAAGATAAAAACAACATTCAATGAAGATAAAA
>SJYQ01000735.1:722621-741079 GCA_006410935.1 Redunca redunca
TTTCCTCAAAAGACATTCTAACCAAGTAAGTCCTAATTTTTAAGATCAGGTACATATCTGGAACAGGACTGGGTTCAGAAATGAACTTTCATGGGTTAAATAATACCATCTGCATAGGGTCGATAATGCTAATAGTGAATGTAAAATTAGAAAAGCTATAAAGAATGAACCTCAGCTGCACAACTGCAAACTATGATAATATCAATATAACTCAAAATTCAGTTTTCCTAAGAACTTGTTACACATAACTCATCAATATTTACATCAATATTAATAACTCTGCAAATAGCATTTAATCCTGAAATAATACCAAGAGATATGTATATTCCATTTCCAATATTCTCAAGTAATTTTTTATTAATTTCTTTTCTATTTTATCAAAGATTTTAAAATCAGAACTCACTACAAAAACTGAATTCAAGACTTTTAGAATAGTGAGACTTATAAAAGCAAAAGAGGAAAAAAAAAAGTAAAAATAATAATTCTATGAATTAAGAACTACTCTCTAAGCATCATTTAATTAACTTGAAACATCTATATATAACAAGGCATAGATAAAATTTATTTACTGATCTGTAAGGTATCCATTCTAATAAAACTTTGCATATGTGGAAATATATAATCCTTGTTAATGTGGAAGGCAAGAATCTAACATTCAAGAACCTACAGTTTGTGAAACATTATGGTAGGTAGGTACTTCGTATGTAGTATCTCATAAATCCTTACAGCGACACTGTGAAACAAAGGTTCACAAGAGTTTGTTTAGTAACCTGCCCACAGTCAACAACAGGAAAGTGCACTGAGACAGACTTTTCTTCAGAGCCTTGTAAGTAAGTGTCCTTCTCTTAAGAATCCAGTGACATACCAGAGAGGAACAGCAGGCCTGTGCTGGTGATTTAAAAAAAAGGTCCAGAATACCTACCAGTGTCTTGCTTTGTGACTTTAGGAAACAAACTGGGACGCTGGTTTTGGGGGGTTTTTTGTTTGTTTGTTTGTTATCTTTATATATAGTATACCATCCTTACCTTGCAGAACTATGGAAAAACTGGTTATATCAAGTGAGACAGTTTGGTCTAACTCTATATATAACAGACATTCAAAACATGGGAGTTTTGCTGTTATTAAAACTACTACTTTCTTAGGGAAAAGTTTCTGCTGAAAGTTCATTGACTATGTGATCCTATTAGGACTAAACCTATTGCTACAATTCTGGTTACGGCAAAGCAGCAGCCAAGATGTCTGTACCAATCACAGATGAGTCCGATTAAGAAAATAACCTGAAATGTTTATATCTTATCTTCTTTTGGGTAGTTAAAATGTGCTAACTTTAATAAGTATTTTTAGAAGTAAGTCTCAAGAGTATAAAGACTGAAGAGTCTAGCCCAATCAAATTCTTAGGCTTAATCATAGTAACTATGGCCTTAACAAAGAAATTACCGGGAGTCAGAGTTTAAACTTAAAGAGGCAAAGTAGGAAAGGAAAAGATTGTACTCAGAAACCTAAGTCAGCTGTTATATTAGTTCAACATTCACAGAAACACAGAATTACTTTAAATGCAATTCCCCACAGAAATTTTAAAACTCATCTTTAACAAATTCTCAACATTTCATCCTTTCTCTTATTTCAGCCAATTCCATATTTGGAATTCTGTATAAGGAACAGATATTGTTTCTGAAGAAATTGTAAATCAGAGTAAATGCCAAAGAATTCTAACCATACTTAAGCTGCTTGATGTTTCAAAGCATCAAAACTAAGGAAATGCACAGAACTATTTCTTGGCAACACACTGGAGTCAGGGATGTCTGAGTTTAAACCCTGGATTCACTATTTATCCTGCAACCTTGGCCAGCACCCCTATAAAACACGTATCTCCAGTGAGCAATAATCCATGAGGCCACCAAAACATTTCCTTCAAGTACCAGCAAAACAGGGGTACCAAAAAATGAGAAAAACTTTTTTTTTTAAGAATTTGATGTTTGAAAAAGACATCAATTCAGCCACAATAAAATAAAATTTTATTAGACTTTCTTATATTTGCTGTAGCATGCTTTTAATTTTTTTAAAAAAGTCTGGGAGGGGAGAAGAAATGCCTCAGCATTTAACATTTTCAGTGCTTAAGGTCTCTAACAGTTAGCTTTTAATCCAGTACACGAAATATTCACTTACATGTTAAACTGTCCATAAAATCCTGGTTGAAAATCAATAAACAAGATCAAGCAGGGTGTATCTACAGCTTTTAGAGTGGCTTACAATATACCTGAACAAAGTGTCTAAGGCTTTACCTTATTTGGTCCTTACCTCCCTGCTCATCCTTGTCTCTGACCACACCACTTTGCATATCTTGCATCTTCTCTGTAGAGACTACAGCCCTCAAAACACACCTTGCTTTTTCTCACACTTAAAATATGTTCCTTACCTTTCTGACTCACTTGAAGAAGTTAAATCTAGTTGTATTTTAAGGTCTGGCTAATGCTTACCCTCCTCTATGAATACTTTTCCTACCATTCTAACTCCCCTACAAAATTTATGACTGATTCTTCTATGCCCCTCTTTTCTTTGTATATAGTAGCATCATACCTAGGTATCTGGGTGCACTTACTTATTGGCATGCCTCTTCTGACTAAACAACAAATTCCCTAAGAGCAAGGTTGCTGTCTTATTCATCATTTTATGTTCAGTATGTAGCACTGTACCTAGTGCCACAACATAAGAATGGATGAAAGCATGAATTCACTGACCCTGCAGTTAGGTACATTATGAAAACAATCTTGAGAACAAGAAAATGTTCTTCCAACAACCAATGTCAGTTATATACTTAAGAACTGTGGTGAAAAACTAAGAAATGCAAACTTCACTCTAGATACTCTAAAATAAAAAGAATAGTTTTATGGCTCACTCAGACAAAATTTACATTAGTTTGATGTTTGTAAGTTTCAGTTTACAATGATCACAGCAAAATTGCTATATATTCAATTATAACAAGCAAATAGTAAAATTTTCTTTATATCACAATTTTTAAAACAATGTTACTTTTCAGAATGTCAGAGAGAACCACTTATGAATGTGGACCATATCTGATAAATAAACTAAGTGTAAAACATTAAAGGTAAACAAGACTGATCAAAGAATTAACAGCATGTTAACTTACTTTGAAACTACAGTCAATGAGTACAATATCTAACTACCACAGGTTTAGTCCTCCAATACCTATTTCTCCTATTCCCTAAATTTTTCTCCCCCTTCTGGGAAAAAAAAAATACTACCGAGATTTTTTTCTACATTTCTGATACTCTATGTGATTTTAAAATTCTTAATTTGAATAACAACAACAACAAAAATAATCGCAGCTACCATGCAGTATTTACAAATGCTAGTTATCATTTCCGTCTAGTCAAGGCTACGGTTTTTCCAGTAGTCATGTATGGATGTGACAGTTGGACTGTGAAGAAGGCTGAGAGCCGAAGAATTGATGCTTTGGAACTGCGGTGTTGGAGAAGACTCTTGAGAGTCCCTTGGACTGCAAGGAGATCCAACAAGTCCATTCTGAAGGAGATCAGCCCTGGGATTTCTTTGGAAGGAATGATGCTAAAGCTGACCAATACTTTGGCCACCTCATGCGAAGAGCTGACTCATTGGAAAAGACTCTGATGCTGGGAGGGATTGGGGGCAGGAGGAGAAGGGGACGACAGAGGATGAGATGGCTGGATAGCATCACTGACTCGATGGACATGAATCTGAGTGAACTCCGGGAGATGGTGATGGACAGGGAGGCCTGGCGTGCTGCGATTCATGGGGTCGCAAAGAGTCTGACACGACTGAGTGACTGAACTGAACTGAACTTATCACTTCACATATGGTATCCCATTTAAGACTTATACCAACTCCATAATCAATGTATTCTTTTTACCTTGAGACAGTCCAACTAGAAAACAGGCTCCAGGAGATTCAACTACCTAAAGTCTCACTACCAATAAGTGGGAAAGGAAGGACCTCTGATTTCAAAGCCTCTGCCCTTTCTATTATTACAACAATATGCCACCTCTCTTCATCCTCATCAAATATATTACTCATCCAGGATTAAAACTGGGTTGACGTTATTTGACATTTATATCAGAAAATGAATATAATGCCATGATTGAAAGCAATCGAAACCCTTCAAGATAAACTTTTCATGTGACGGTTAAGAGTAATTCACCATTCTTTGAGTAACATCACCAAATGGTGGCATAGAAAGGAATTAAAATAATGTTTCCTTTGTGTGATATAAAAAAACTTACAAATACACAATTCTTTATTGAACAAGTAATATAAAATATTAGTTATATTATTTATTATTTCCATATCAGTTTGTTTTTGCAAGTTTATTCTTTCAATCATAGAAACTAACCAAAAATAGTTTGTAAATCAGTAAGTCATTCAACAGATAAAATTTCTGTTTTGAAACTTATTTTCATCAGATATTACTAGATTAACCATGTAATTTATCATTCAAACCTATATACTTTTTGAAGAAGGGACACTTCTAATTATTACAATGTAACAACAGGTTTAACCAGAACTGTCCCAGTAACTAGGACATGTGGACATCCTCACTATTCCCCTATTCACTACACTCACAGTCCTCCTACAACACAGTGGAGAAATATGCATGCCTACCATGTAAAACCATCTGGCTACATATTTGATCACTGCAGCACAATATTAAAGAAGTACTTTCTTTGCTAGACACCCATATTTTAAAAGGCTATTCCATTAAGATAATGCACATTAAGATAAAACTGCAGTAACTTCAACTGTACCTCATCCTGAAGTTCATCACCACTTTTAACAGAAGCAAGCATGTCATATAAAGTACAGCAAAGATCTTCTATTCTTGTTGCTTCAGCCATTTCGTTTAAAGTTGCATTTAAGTACTTCTCAACTTCACACCACAAAAACGAGTCATTTGTTTTTTCCGCAGGCTTGCAGTTCAGGGTGGAATGCTCCTGAAGGTGGTCAGTAAGAAACTTCTTGTAATCCAAGCTTATAGTTTTCTGGGATTCACCATTTATTGGCAGTTCATCAAAGTGGTCCAAATCATGCATGTCAAATGAAAATGCTAAATTTTTACCAAACAAAACTCGATCACCATATTCATCGGTCTGGACAAGAGCAGTAAGACTGTCTTTACAAAAATGAGAAGTAATTCGATTAGTAGCATCACAAGCTGCAGTGGCAGATGATGATGGAAAGGGACCAAACATCTGTTTGATAGCCTTTGTCTCCTGGTGACCAACACAGTCCTTCAAGTGAAATGTCTTGAAGAGAAATGCGGCTGCACTTTCAATGGCTTCTTTCCCATTATCTGTTCCAACTATTCAGACAAAAGAAACAGTATTAGCTTAAATGGATCATGGTTCAAGCTTCCATTTACCAAAAAAAACTACTACAAATATTCCTCTGAGCAAAGTTCAACAGTGAAAATATACTGATATTTAGATATAGTGAGACAGATGAAGATAACCAATTCAGGAACAGGAAAATCCCTTTAAGGCCATTCCCAAAGAATGGAATGGCATTAGGTAAATAACCCATTATCAGTATTATATGTAAGATAGAAACTACCTATAATAATCCCATACCTTTTTCTAAAAACAATTTGAGGCATTAGGTAAGACTTATTTTAAAACCAAATTTTAAAACTTGATCTGATGAGCTAGTTAAATAAATAAGATACAAAAAAAAAATCTGAATTATAGACTTCTGAAGCTGGAAGGAAGGCAGCTCCCACAAGTTACAAATCCATAACTTCTTTCCACATACCATACATCTGAGATGGCAAGAAGAGATTTATTGTTTCCATTCAAAAATATTTATTACGACANACTACACTTCAATAAAAAATAGTTTTGAAAAGAATCTTTTAAAATAAACTCAGCCACACTACAAAAGTTTTTTAATTCCGCTATTGAGAAGAGGCCAAAAGTAAATTCTTATGAAAATAAGAGGAAGTAAAGGAGCAGCCCCTAATTTCTTTAAGGCATTAGCATCTCATATCTGATTCTCTTAAAAGGAAGAAGAGTCTATACTTATGTCACAGAATTCAAAGAATATTCTTAGAGTAAAAAACAATTCTATCTGAGAAGGCCTGAAAAGTCAGTAAGACTTCCTAAAGTAATATTTGTAATGTTAGTAATAATACAATTAATACCATCATCTTCTTGAAACCATAGCTCCAATTACATCATTAATCACACATCTTGAGCAGCTTACGATAAAGTTCAATGCCTACATGCGTGCTAAGTTGCTTCAGTTGTGTAGGACTCTGTGACTCTATGTACTATAGTCCACCAGACTTCTCTGTTCACCAGATTCTCTAGGCAAGAACACTGGAGTGGGTTGCCATGTCCTCCTCCAGGGGATCCTCTCAACCCAGGGATCCAAACCAGGTCTCTATGTCTCCTGCACTGGCAGGCATGTTCTTTACCACTAGCGCCACCTGGGAAGCCCCATAAAACTCAGTAATTCAACCTAAACTCCTATACATTATTTTCAAGTCATGCCTGATGCTGATCCATTCTGTTTTACCAGCTTTACTTGCTACTATACATTTCCTACTCTAGCCAACAAGAATTTCTCAACATCCAAAACTCAGGTCCTGTTCTTATTATTGTTCAGTTGCTAAGTCGTGTCCAACTCTTTCCAATCCCTGGAGTGAAGCATGCTAGGCTTCCCAGTCCTTCACTCTCTCCCAGTGTTTGCTCAAAAGTCATGTCTGTTGAGTCGCTGATGCCATCCTACCATCTAATGCTCTGTCGTCCCCTTCTCCTACCTTCCTCCTGCTGGGTAAGCCCAGCATCAATGAGAAATGATGATGCTGAGTCGGCTCTTTGAATCAGGGGGCCAAAGTACTGGAACTTCAGCTTCAACATCAGTCCTTCCAATGAATATTTCAGGGTTTATTTCCTTTAGGATTCAATGGTTTGATCTCCTTGCTGTCCAAGGGACTTTCAAGAGTCTTCTCCAGCACTCACCATTCTTTATGATCCAACCCTCACATGTGTACATGACTACTGGAAAAACCATAGCTTTAATGATACAGACCTTTTGTCAGCAGATGTCTCTGCTTCTTCGGGCAATGACTGAAACCATGAAATTAAAAGATGCTTGTTCCTTGGAAGAAAATCTGTGACAAATTTATACAGTGTATTTAAAAAGCAGAGACATCACTTTGCTGACAAAAGTCCATATAGTAAAAAGTATGATTTTTCCAGTAGTCATACACGCATGTGAGAGCTGGACCATAAAGAAGGCTGAGCACTAAGGAACTGATGCTTTTAAACTGTGGTGCTGAAGAAGACTCTTGCAAGTCCCTTTGACTGCAAAGAGGTCAAACCAGTCAATTCTAATAGAAGTCAACCCTGAAGATTCATTGGAAGGACTGATGCTAAAGCTCCAATACTTTGGCCACCTGATGTGAAGGGCGGACATATTGGACAAGACCCTGCTCCTGGGAAAGATTGAGGGCAGGAGGAGAAGCGGCCAACAGAGGATGAGATGATTGTATGGCATCACCAACTCAATGGAAATGAGTTTGAGCAAACTCCAGGAGACAGGACAGGGAAGCCTGGCGTACTGCTGTCCATGGGAATGAAGAGTCAGACACCACTTAGCAACTGAACAACAACTAGGTTTGTCACAGTTCTTCTTCCGAGGAGCAAGCATCTTTTAATTTTGTGACTGAAGTTACCATGCACAGTGATTTTGGAGCCCAAGAAAATAAAATCTGTCACTGTTTCTACTTTTTCCCTATCTATTTGCCATGAAGTGATGGGACCAAAGGCTATGATATTAGTATTGTGAATGTTGAGTTTTAAGCCAGCTTTTGCACCCTCATCAAGAGACTCTTTAGTTACTCTTGGTCTTCTCCCTTTTTTTAAGACTTGAAGTCCTTAAAAAATTTTTTTTATTATTATTTATTTGGCTGTACTAGGTCTTAGCTGTAGCATGTGTGATCTTTAATTGCTGCATTTGAACTCTTAGTTGTGGCACGTGGGATCTAGTTCCCTGACCGGGGATTTTAACCTTGGTAATAGCAGGTCCTGTTCTACTCTATGCCTATTTCCATGCCTTTATTAAGTCTTCCCCAAGGTCTGACCTGCCTCTTGAGAAACCTGTATGCAGGTCAAGAAGCAACAGTTAGAACTGGACATGGAACAACAGACTGGTTCCAAATAGGAAAAGGAGTACGTCAAGGCTGTATATTGTCACCCTGCTTATTTAACTTATATGCAGAGTACATCATGAGAAATGCTAGGCTGGAGGAAGCACAAGCTGGAATCAAGATTGCTGGGAGAAATATCAATCACCTCAGACATGCAGGAGACACCACTCTTATGGCAGAAAGTGAAGAAGAACTAAAGAGCCTCGTGATGAAAGTGAATGAGAGTAAAAAGCTGGCTTACAGCTCAACATTCAGAAAACTAAGATCATGGCACCCAGTCCCATCACTTCGTGGCAAATAGATGGGGAAACAGTGGAAACAATGGCTGACTTTATTTTTCTGGGCTCCAAAGTCACTGCAGATGGTAGTTGCAGCCATGAAATTTAAAGACGCTTACTCTTTGAAAGAAAAGTTATGACCAACCTAGACAGCATATTAAAGAGCAGAGACATTACTTTGTCAACAAAGGTCCATCTAGTCAAGGCTATGGTTTTTCCAGTGGCCATGTATGGATGAGAGAGCTGGACTATAAAGAAATCTGAGTGCCAAAGAACTGATGCTTTTTGAACTATGGTGTTGGAGAAGACTCTTGAGAGTACCTTGGATTGCAAGGAGATCCAACCAGTCCATCCTAAAGGAGATCAGTCCTGGATGTTCATTGGAAGGACTGATGTTGAACCTGAAACCCCAATACTTTGGCCACCTGATGCGAAGAGCTGACTCATTTGAAGAGACCATGATGCTGGGAAAGATTGAAGGCAGGAGGAGAAGGGGACGACAGAGGATGAGATGGTTGGATGGCATCACTGACTCGATGGACATGGGTTTGGGTGGACTCCAGGAGTTGGTGATGGACAGGGAGGCCTGGCATGCTGCGGTTCATGGGGTCGCAGAGTCGGACACGACTGAGCGACTGAACTGAACTGAACTGAACAAGGTCTCTAATTTCTCAAATCCTACCCATGTTTCATAGTCCAGCTGAAATGCGTCTCTCAAGGCAAGTAAAATACTGTGTGCATTGTTTTATTCCCTGTTACCTAGCCAAAATAAGTGTCTCAATAGATTTAAACCGTTGAATTTTGGGGACTTTCCTGATGGCCTGTGGCTAAGCCTCCACTCCCAATGCAGGGGGCCCGGGTCCCATCCCTAGTCAGGGAACTAGATCCCACGTGCTACAAGTAAGAATTTGCATGTAGCAATTAAAGATCCCACATGATGCAACTAAAACCTAGTGCAGCCAAATAAATATTAAAAAAAAAAAAAGACTAAAAATCTTAAAAAAAAAAGAAAGAAGAAAAAGAAACTGCTGAATTATCTGAACCCAGGCCTCAAAGACACCAGACTACTGTTTTTACATTATACCACCTGCTTAGGTAACTTTCTATTGTATCTGATATTCACACATGTGTGTAGAAGACTAACAATTTATGCAAGTGAAGTTAAGCACAAAATATAAGTTCATTATTTAATTCTTTAAGTATAAAGTCTATAAAATCTTCCATGATTATAAAGAATTCATAAAACACCATCTGACATATTCTTTTAGTACTTAGGAAAATACATAACAAATATCTTCTAGAGATTAAATAATACCTTTAATTAATTAAATAGCATTTGGGTACATTTTAGTTATTCAGTCTATATGTGAGGTTTGGAGAACTTAGGTTTTGGATAAGTTATGGATTGTGATAATTCTATAGATAATTCAACAGGACTGGGACTAAGGAAGTCTGACCAAAAATGGAATTCACATTTACAAACTCATTCTGTACCTAACATTATAAATGTGCTCTTTGGTAAAGATATTATTTTGCATCTTGGCATTTTCCTTATACAACTTACTAAGAACTTTTAAATTAAGTTATCTCAATTCTTCTTAACAAAATTATCTCCATTTTATAGATACTACAAGAGACTTTAGATTAAATTTGGGAGAGACCAAATAGCTATTTAGTTAATGAGCAAGAGTCAAAGAAGTCTTCTAACTCCTAAATAAACTTTTTTCTACTACATTACACTTCTAGAAAGTAGATTTATCTCTTAGTGATTTTTTTTTTTAGTCACTTTTGTGACCCCATGGACTGCAGCCAGCCAGGCTCCTCTGTCCATGGGATTTTCTAGGCAAGAATACTGGAATGGACTGCCATTTCCCTGTCGTCTGCATTGGCAGTCAGATTCTTTACCATTGGGCTTACTAGGGAAGCCCAGATTTATCTCTAATTCTCATTTGAAGTCACTCAGTCATGTCCGACTCTCGACTCTTTGCTACCCCATGGACTGTAGCCCACCAGGCTCCTCTGTCCATGGGATTTTCCAGGCAAGAATACTGGAGTGGGTTGCCATTTCCTTCTCCAGGGGATCTTCCCAACACAGGGATCAAATGCGAGAATAGTCAATTTATTACCAAAAGTGGAATTCACTTAAATGGCTATTCTTAGGTCATTGGTTAAATTACATTACAGCCATATATTATATACATTAAACATAACGTGTGCCGCATCTGACTCTTTGCAACGTGGAGTAGCCGCCAGGCTCGTCTGTCTATGGGATTTTCCAGGCAAGAATACGGGAGTGTGTCACCATACCCTCCTCCAGGGGATCGAGAGCCTAGCGGCCTTGTCTCTCTCTCCAGTCTCTTATTATCTCCTGTATTGGCAGGCGGTTTCTTTACCACCAGCACGATCTGCAAAACCCAAACATAATGCAGTGCTCCATGTATCTTGCTATAAAATAATCTCCACAATATATTAAGTGAGGGGGAAAAAAGTAGGTTATCAGTTCACTTTTGAAGAAAAAACAAATTGCAGATTCATTAGGAACACCTACAAAGATCTAAAAACAATTTTCTCAAGGTTTCAAATTTTTAATTTAAGCCCTTTTGTACATCTATAATAATTTTTAAATAACATACAGATACTTTTAAACTTAGTTCATAATGGTGCTTCACACATATTATTAATAATAGCCTTGCCTAATTACTAATTCTTCTGGATAACCTGCTGAGTGTTGCACTTTGTGACCCTATGGACTGTAGCCCGCCAGGCTCTTCTGTCCATGGGGGTTCTCCAGGAAAGAATACTGGAGTGGGTTGCGATGCCCTCCTCCAGGGGATCTTTCCAACTCAGGGATCGAACCCAGGTCTTCCGCATTGCAGGCGGATTCTTTACCTTCTGAGCCACCAGGTAAGCCATACTTTACCGCATCTCTAAGGTAGACTGCTAAGAATGAACACGGTTCTACAGCCCAAAGGGGTTTCCCAAAACTGAAACTCTGCACCATGCTATTCGAGTGTCTGGGAGCTGCCATTTTTGAGAAGTATTTGAAAACAGCATTCTTAGCACTACTGACTCTCCAAGAAACAGAAGATCACATTTTGAAACTAAGGAACTTCCCCGCGGACTAAAGCATAATGAAGACCTGGATCAAGCCGCGTTCAGGCGACTGCACATGCGTGTCTTCCAGCCTGGGGCGGAGACGTGAGTCACTGCGTCCGTCCGCATGTGATGACGTATCACCACAGGGGGACTGGCTGTTAGAGAACCCCTGATAAGAAGGCAGCTCAGGATTGGAGCAGAGAACTGTGTGTCCAAGGAGGGCTGCAACAAGGGTGCCACGCCAACTTGCTCGTAAAGGCCGCCACCCCCCGACCTCCCCAGCGATCTTTTAGTGACAGATAAATGAAGGGTGTCTCTGTAAAACAGAGAAAAGATCTGAAGAGAATGAACGCAATCAGGTGTCTGACTCGTCAAAGGTCTGGCAGGTCCCACCCTCCTCTCAACAAAATGCAATTAAAAGGGAAACCTACAGTAACGGGAAACGCTTTTCTGCTTTCTCTAGGAGCCACCTGAATCAGCACACTAGTAATTGGCCACATCAAAAGTCCTGGGAAGGCCTGGGAAAACGCACGTGGTACACTTCCAGAGTAGAAATTTGTAATAAGTAGCTGTGTCTCGCTTTCTTACACACTATATCCAAAGATGGAACTTCCATTAGATTAACCATGAGGATCTTGTTCACAAATAACCTTCCATTTTTTACCCCATTTCCCTTTATATTTTAAGTACAACTTATAACATGTAATATTTTAAATGATTATTTATTAGGCTGAAACTCTTCGGTCAATTACACCTCTGCCTGTGCTAATCTTTAAGAAGAATAGGCATTTTAGGAAACTTAGTTTTGTCCTCAAAATAAAGTCTCAGGAAACAATAAAATATACCCCCAATAATCAATAGACTAAAGTTTGAATGAAACTTAAGATCCCCAAATCTTTAAGGAAACCAGTTACTTACCACTTTAACGTTTAATCTTCTATGCACAAAACACTAGGATTGTAACCCAGAAAACTGGCTCTATGCACCTAGCACTTTAATTGCAATACATTTAAAGAAATACACTTAAAAGGTCACTAGGATATTTTTAATAATACTTTCCCTGCCTGCTTGAGTTATATTGAGAGAAAATAAGATGTGAAATGTAAAAGTATAAAGATATAATAAATAACTGATGACTCTAAACATTATAGAACAAATTTTTAAAATTAGAATTTAGTGATTACTACAATCTTAAATCATCCTCAACATATAATTTACTTACATATTTTCCTTTTGAATGCAAAATATTAAGAGTTAAAAGGTTGAAACTTACAGCTTTTAAAACTGCCTACCTAAATAATTAAAAAGGATGAGTAGGAAATTTTAATTGAAAATGAATAAAAAATATCAACTGTTTACATCATTAATTGCTAAATATTCAATTTAGAAATTGTCAACAAATGAGTTCCCTGACCAGTTAAATCTTTAATGTATGGGAGAAAGTATTTTACAAAATTTTTGTTTCACATTATGGCCAAACTTTAAATGTCCATTTTACTCCTGACATTTGATAAACTGTAAATACCAAAATATTACAACCCTGCATCAGAGAGTTAACTTAAGCTCATTTCACTTGTTAAAAATACCAGCAAGGTAGGAAAGAGGCTATAAACATTTTATATTTGAATAGAGATTAGCTAACTGATAATTACGATTAAATTTACTTTATAAATATGGAAAATACTTATATCAGCAACTTTCTAAGAACATTATATATATAAAACAGAAGTGATTTAACTTAACAAATTTATGATGTAATAGAGGTAAACAACTACCCGTATGGGTTTTGGGGGAATAAACTGAACAATTTACATGATGTAAATTTTAAATTGCCAAAGTAATGTAATAATAATGAGTTTCATTATTTTAGAGAAATTATAACTCTGTGCATGAAAGTACTTCATCAAAATCTTGTGTTAAGTGGGTAAAGTATTCAAGAAATGTTCAATGTATTAATTTGAATGAAGTGCTTAAATATTAAGATTATTTCTAGATTGATATAGAAATTACTGCCTTCAGGGTGAGCAAATAATTAAATGAAAGAAAAGGAATAGAGAACCATATTTGGTACAAAAAAAGGTAGTAGTAACTAACACAAGAGATTAAAAATAGACCAAAACATACCCCCATGATTTAAAGTCAACTATTTAATTTTACATATATTCATTACAAAATGTAAGTACTCATCTTACATGGCAGACTTTTAAGTCAGCATCCAGTCTCTATATTATCATTTCTACTACAAATTCTGCATCAAATTACAACCTGACTTCTCAAGCAACCAAATGGCTAACATAAAAGTTTTGATGTTATATAAAAGCTTTTTATAATAAAACCATATTTTGAACATCACTAAGCAACATCCAGAAAACTAAGATCATGGCATCTGGTCCCATCACTTCATGGGAAATAGATGGGGAAACAGTGTCAGACTTTATTTTTGGGGGGCTCCAAAGTCACTGCAGATAGTGATTGCAGCCATGAAATTAAAAGACGCTTACTCCTTGGAAGAAAAGTTATGACCAACCTAGATAGCATATTCAAAAGCAGAGACATTACTTTGACAACAAAGGTCTGTCTAGTCAAGGCTATGGTTTTTCCAGTGGTCATGTATGGATGTGAGAGTTGGACTGTGAAGAAAGCTGAGCACCGAAGAATTGATGCTTTTGAACTGTGGTGTTAGAGAAGACTCTTGAGAGTCCCTTGGACTGCAAGGAGATCCAACCAGTCCATCCTACAGGAGATCGGTCCTGGGTGTTCATTGGAAGGAGTGATGCTAAAGCTGAAACTCCAATACTTTGGCCACCTGATGCAAAGAGTTGACTCACTGGAGAAGACTCTAATGCTGGGAGAAATTGGGGGCAGGAAAAGAACGGGACGACAGAGGATGAGATGGCTGGATGGCATCACTGACTCGATGAACATGAGTTTGAGTGAACTCTGGGAGTTGGTGATGGACAGGGAGGCCTGGCGTGCTGCGCTTCACGGGGTTGCAGAGAGTCGGACATGACTGAGCAACTGAACTGAAGGAAATAGAAACTCTATCCTTGAACAAATCTTATAGCTCACTGAGAATTAACTGACATTTTTTTATTTTTTGAATTCTAAGGAGGAAAAATGTTTTAAATATACACTTGAGCGCTGCATCCATTTATCAGGCACCTAGTAATATTATACCTGGTAATACTATACAGAAAATTAACTGGAAACTTTTAAAAATACGTCTACCAGAGGGCAGTATAAATTGCCTTAAACTTAAGGGAGTTGTTAATAATTTGTAAATGAAGAATATACTGATAAGCTAAAGCAAATTGTGAAGAGTTGATCCTATTTCCAACTCCTACCATTGCTACAACAGCCATTTAACTTTCAGCTGTCTTGCCCTATCGCCAAGTAATCTGGACTGCCTGTTTATAAATTTGTAAAGTAATCTATGATTTTCATTAAGTTATTCAGCTCTTTCATGTTGCAATTTCTCTTGTGAAAGAGACATAAATATAACACACCTCTGTCCCTTAGCACTCAAAACACAATCTAACTCTGTCCCAAGTTTCCCTCTTTAAGAATTCCTTCCTGATTTACCCTAGGAAGTTCCTGACCTTTTGGCACCACATCACTGGGCATATACATCTATCATAACATTTAACCACTCAGAGCACTATTTGTTTACCAATGGCTACTGGTACATCTAGGTTATAATAAAAATATTCACTGACAATCATTTACCAGGCTTTACTTTAGGCACTTTGTAGTACTTCTTCACATCAGTACAACTACACATAAGAATTACTACTATCATCACATTATATAAGAGGAAACAGATTTAGGGATATTAATTAGCTCTCTATGGCTCAGTGGATAAAGAATGTGCCTGCCAGTGCAGGAGACAGAGATGCAGGTTTGATCCCTGGGTCAGGAAGATCCCCTGGAAGAAGAAATGGCAACCCACTCCAATATTTTCGCCTGGAAAATCCCATGAATGGAGGAGCCTGGCAGGCTATAGTCCATGAGGTTGCAAAGAGAAGAACACGACAGAACAACTAAGCACACCACACACACACACACACAAATTAGCCACCCATTAGTAAATGACAGAACTGAATTTGTACCATATATATTAACTGATAACTTGAAATTATCTAGGCTAAAAGAGAATATGAAAACTGAAAACAAAACAAAAAGATACTGCAAAAATACAGTTGCAATATCCTAAACAAAATACTAACTTACTAGTTAAGTGAAGTAAAGTAAAGTGAAGTCGCTCAGTCATGTCTGACTGTTTGCAACCCCATGGACTGTAGCCCACCAGGCTCCTCCGTCCATGGGATTCTCCAGGCAAGAGTACTTGAGTGGATTGCCGTTTCCTTCTCCAGGGGATGTTCCTGACCCAGGGATTGAACCCAGGTCTCCCACACTGCAGGCAGATGCTTTAACCTCTGAGCCACCAGGGAAGCCCAACTTACTAGAGTCATCCATATTTCTAAAAATAAACTATAAGCAAGTAGAGTTTATTCCAGGAATGCAGAGATGACGAAAACCTAGCAAAAACATCTACTCTCAAAAAATTAACAGAGACTCTAATGCTAAGATATGACAGCCAGAAGTAGAGCAGACACGGTGAACAAAAGGCAACAAGTACAAAGAAAAGGACAAACCATTAGCAGCCTTAACCCCTAACATTACCATGCTGAATTGTGCAGAGGGAGGGTGTCAGAGGAAAACAAATAAACCTACTTGCTCCCTGTCACTTTAGTAGGTTTTGATATTTGAGTTGAATACATTCCTAAAACATATATTTATGAATATATAAATGTCATAAAAACATAACAGGCATGAAACTGATAAATACCAATTTTTAATTATATTTATATCAGTTACCAGAGACTGAGCAAGGTACATAAACAGTTCTGACCACGTCAGTAAGATTTTATTTTTTTAAAAAAGAAAACTGGAAGGAAAGACAGTCAAGTGTTAAGCTGAATGGTGAATACACAGGTATTTGCTATATACATTTTTAATTTTATCAGTCTGAAATATTTCATGGAAACTGATAATATGAAAAGTACAATTTTTATGGTTTTGAATATAATAAGATATATACAATACAAACACAATTCAAAGAATTATCACAAAATGAACACATCTATATAACTTGGGTAACTACTTCCAGAAACAGAACATTATGAGCTCCCCAGAAACTTCTCCCATATTCATTCCCAGTCATTACTGTCCTGACTTCGGAAAGCTGACATTATTAATGTCTAGTTTCCAATTTCATATAAACAGAATCATATGATCTCTTCTGTTTGGCTTCTTTAAGTCAACATTACATTCGTAAGATGAGTTTACAAAGTTACACATAGCTATAGTTTATTATTGTTATCAGGTAAGAGTTGACTCATTGGAAAAGACTCTGATGCTGGGAGGGATTCGGGGCAGGAGGAGAAGGGGACAACAGAGGATGAGATGGCTGGATGGCATCACTGACTTGATGGACGTCAGTCTGAGTGAACTCCAGGAATTGGTGATGGACAGGGAGGTCTGGTGTGCTGCAATTCATGGGGTTGCAAAGAGTCGGACACGACTGAGCGACTGAACTGAACTGAACTGAATCTATATATCATGATTTATCCGTGACTTAACAGTGAATTGGGCTGTTTCCATCATAAGGCTATTACAAATAATGTAGCCATGAACACACATGTCTCTGCATGTACAGGCACTTACTTTGGATACTTATGTACATATTACTTTGTATCAAGATTTAAATTTCACTTGTCCAACCACAGTGGAGCCTATCAAACAGTTATTCAAAGCAGTCATACCAATGTAAACTCTAACAGAGGTGGATGAAAATTCTAGTTTCATATTCTTGAGCCTCACCAACAATCGGTATGTCAGTCTTTTTAATTTTAACCATTTTATGGGTATGTAGTGGCATCTCCCTGATTACTATCAAGGTTGGGCATCTTTTCATATTTATTAGCTATTCCATTATCTTCTGCAAAGTGTTCAAGACTCTTGCTCATTTTTATTTACACACAATTATCTGTCCTTTTCTTATTGATTTATAGGACTTATTGTAGACACAAGATATCTTTTCGGTCATATGTTGAAGATATATTCTCCCACTCTATAACCTGCCTTTTTACACTGAAAGAATAAAATGCATTAATTTTAATGTAGTCCAATTTACCAATCTTTCCCTTTATGAAAGCTGTTTTTGGTTTAAAAAATTATTCTATATCCAAAGATCATGAAGATATTCTTCCATATTATCTTTCAGATTTATTGTTCTGAGCTTCAGTTTCATTTTATAAGTTGCTTTGAATTATTTGTATTGGTACATTTTTTTGTCATATGTACATCTAGTTGACCTAACACCACGTACTGAACAATCAGTCACGGCTCACACTTGAAGTCCTTCATGATAAATCAAGTATTCTATATCCATGGGCTAGTTTCTGGACCCTCTTCCATCTGGTCTGTATGTCTATCCTTGGATCAATACCTCACTGTCTAAATTACTGATCTTTATAATAAATCAGTATTATTATATCCAAAGAGTAAGTTCTCCCTCTTTGTCTTTCAAGGTTGACTTGGTTGCTCTTCACCTTTAATTTTCCATTTAACTTTCAGATTATCTTGTCAATTTCCATGTACACACAACTCACAAACACAAACCTGCTTAGATCTTGATTAGATCACACTGAATCTGCAGATCAACTTGGATAAAAATGATAACTTTATTGTAGTGTTTCCATCTTTTGTATATCCCCTTATTGATTTAGGCCATCTTTAATTTCTCTCAATAATATTTTAGTTTTTCATGAAGAAGTCCTGTTCATCGTTTGTTAAACTTACTTCAGTTATATTATAAT
>SJYQ01000735.1:754087-790516 GCA_006410935.1 Redunca redunca
ATCATGAATACCAGGTAATTATTAGGAGGGGGAAAAAAAACTAAGAGATATAATGTAGGTAAGGGATAAAAACACTGAAAAGATGGATGAGGCTGTGAATGGAGCAAAAATTAGAATTTAAGATTTCAATAGCTAAAACAGAATTATATGCCCACATATAATACCTTTTAGAAAAAATAAGCTGAAATATTTATATTTTAATTCACCTGTTTAAAAAAATCAAGTTGTAATATAGANATAATTAACACTGTTAAAATCAGAATTCAGAAAAATAAGCCTTAATAGATATTTTTTATATATATATATATTCACACACACATATATATATAAATCCCCTATTATACCATTTCTAAAGGGGGTGATTTTTTTCATGGTAAATCCTAAAGAAAAATTTTAGTTACTTGTACTGAACTTGTATTCCTTACTTGTCTTGTACCTTATGTCACCAATAGGTTAATGTGAAGTCACATCTTAGGTACATTTAATTATTTGAATCAAACAAAGGAGACCAAATACAAGGTAGAGACAGATACAAACAATAATGCTAGAGATTCTGTCCACTATTTCACATACTCAATACATGCTCTTGAGTGAACAGGGGTGAGCAACAAGAATATGATGCTCCCTTAAGTCTGCTTCAATAACTACATGCATATCTAACTGAGAATCCTGCTGTACTGCAGCACTCCAAGGTTTAAAACCAAGTTCCCTTTTTAAAAAAATATACAACATGGCCACTAAACACAAGCCAACTTTTTCATCTTGTTCATCCTCAGAAACTACGATATGTCCCAAGTTTGGAGGAAAAATGTGGCTGTATATGACATATTGAGAGACAGTAGGTTTTGACAACCTGGGGTCCTCCTAAAGGACTTTCAAGGGAAATTTGTAACTATTCATAACCTTCACCAAACAAGTTCACTTTAGATCTTAACTCATTCTTAAGCAAGAAGCAATGACTCTTGAATAGTTTCCAATCAAATTAGGAAACATACCTGAAACATGGAGAACTGAGAAAGCACAGCAAAGATAAATAAGTACATACATATTCATTTCTTTTTATGAATCAAAATCTAAAAGATGATGCTGCTAGTGCTGCACTCAATATGCCAACAAGTTTGGAAAACTCAGCAGTGGAAAAGGTCACTTTTCATTCCAATCCCAAAGAAAGGCAATGCCAGAGAATGTTCAAACTACCATACAATTGTACTCATTTCACATGCTAGCAATGTAATCCTCAAAACCTTCAAGCAGGCTTCAACAGCAATGTGAACAGAGAAATTCCAGTTGTACAGATGGATTTAGAAAAGGCAGAGGAACCAGAGATCAAATTGCCAACATCCACTGGATCACAGAAAAAGCAGAGGAAATTTACAAAAAAAAAAAAAGTGCTTCATTGACTATGCTAAAGCCTTTGACTATGTGAATCACAACAAACTGGGAAATTCTTACAGAGATGGGAATACCAGACCACTTTACCTGCCTCATCAAGATATCTGTATGCAGGTCAAGAAGCAACAGTTAGAACTGGACATGGGATAACAGACTGGTTCCAAATTGGGAAAGGAGTACGTCAAGGCTGTATATTGTCACCCTGCTTATTTAACTTATATGCAGAGTACATCAAGAGAAACGCTGGGCTGGAAGAAGCACAAGCTGGAATCAAGATTGTCAGAAGAAATATGAACAACCTCAGATATGCAAATGATACCACTCTAATGGCAGAAAGTGAAGAGGAATTAAAGAGCCTCTTGATGCATGTCAAAGAGGAGAGCGAAAAAGCTGGCTTAAAACTCAACATTCAAAAAACTAAGATCATGGCATCTGGTCCCATCACATCATGTCAAATAGATGGGGGAAAAGTGGAAACGGTGATAGACTTTATTTTCCTGGACTCCAAAATCACTGCAGATGGTGACTGTGGTGACTACAGCCACGAAATTAAAAGATGCTTGCTCCTTGGAAGAAATCCTATGACAAACTTAGTGTATTAAAAAGTAGAGACATTACTTTACCAACAAAGGTCCATACAGACAAAGCTATGGTTTTTCCAGTAGTCAGGTATGGATGTGAGAGTTGGACCATAAAGAAAGGTAAGCGCCAAAGAGTTGATGCTTTTGAAGTGCGGTGTTAGAGAAGACTCTTGAGACTTCCTTCAATAGCAAAGAGATCAAACCAGTCAGTCTTACAAGAAACCAACTCTGAATATTCATTGGAAGGACTGAAGCTGGCCACCTGATGCAAAGAGTCAACTCACCGAAAATGACCCTGATGCTAGGAAAGATTAAGGACAGCAAGAAAAGTGGATAGCATCACTGACTGAATGGACATGAGTCTGAGCAAACTCTGGGAGATAATGAAGAACAGGGAAGCCTGATGTCCTGCAGTTCATGGGGTAACAAAGAGGCGGACACAACTTAGCGACTGAACAATGAACACCAACAACATATACACCTTTCATATGAATCAAAATCTACAATGGCTTGTTAAGAATAACATTATAAAGATCCTTGTTCTCTAACTTTTCCCTCCAACTACTTACTTCCATTAACTCCAGGTTTACCAACCACAGATAGGGGAGAAAACCTAGACAGACTCATAACTATTAACCTAAGAATATAACCTCCAGGTTATATTAATTTTACTTTTAACAAAGGATAAGAAAAGCCTTTCTTTTCAATATTCCTGGGACGATAAACGGCAGGAATAACATATCAGCACAGATGAGAAGAATTGTCAGAAAGAACACCCCACAAGGAACAAACCAGCACACATATTCCAGAGAATGCATGGAGCAGACCCACTACATAAAAGGCAATACATATTTTCCTTTCATTCCAGTGGAAAAGGTTGTGGCCCAAATTAGCTGAAAAAGGCAAAATTCTCACTCCACCCCAATCTATGGGCCTCTGGAAAGATCAACTCAGGGACTCTGTTCCTGTCCCCTAATGAGCCCTGAGAAGATTAAGTTAACTGAAACCTCCCATAAGGTACCCTCATACACCAAACCCAAAACTCAAGTGATGCTCTGGAGTTAGTTTTAGCTGTTTAGAGAAAGCATTTTCCTGACCTTGTACACTTGTTCCTCTGTATCACAGTTATATGGAAAGCACCACATTCCCAAATATGAGCTCCAGTGATCTTTTAGAAATCTGATAGTTTTTACATGCAAATAACTAGGATTGTACACTCCAAATTGTAAAAAAAAAAAAAATTACCAAAGAGTATAATGGCATTGATCTTTATTTACTGTTTTGTGCAGATGAAATGCCTGAATAGCCAAGAAGTTGGCACATACCTCCAAATAGCAGATGAAATCTCTACCCCTCTCTCTGAAGTAGAGAAAAAGTGGGCATTAACAACAGGACTGAGGTGAATTTATGTTGTAAACAAGAAATATAAAAACAGAAAAGGAAATTACTAACTCATTGGGTGTTACAAATTAGAATACATAATAAGAATTTTATTGTAGTTACATGTTATTTAATGTAATACATGCTTTACTTAGTCTTTCTGAAAGAACGTATTGCCAGGACTGTTACTTAACATTCTGCTCTGAACTATTTGTTTCAATCTTATTGAATTAAAAACTTAATTACTAAAAGAGGGTACTCTCTTTCACTTTGTATTAGTCAGAACTGTACCCTGACAAATACAGTTAATAAGAATACTTTCTGTGTGCCCTGTTCTGAGCTGAATTTTCACTCCATACTCTGTTACTCACAGCTTCCTAAACTGAAAGATGTCTGAAAGGGTCAGACCCGTATTTCTCCTTCTTTCTTAAATTCTGACTTGCTAAGCCGTTTTTCTTACCAACAAATTACATAATACTACCTTTTAGAGAAAAACGTAAATTTTGACAATGACATCTCCAGCCTTTTTTAGAACATAATTACTAAAGGAAACCTCTAAAGATTGCTTCCATTCAATATTCAATATGACAGTAATCCAAGTCTATGCCCCAACCAGTAACACTGAAGAAGCTGAAGTTGAACGGTTCTATGAAGATGTACAAAACCTTTTAGAACTAACACCCCAAAAAAGATGTCCTTTTCATTATAGGGGACTGGAATGCAAAAGTAGGAAGTCAAGAAACACCTGGAGTAACAGGCAAATTTGGCCTTGGAATACGGAATGAAGCAGGGCAAAGGCTAATAGAGTTTTGCCAACACACTGGTCATAGTAAACACCCTGTTCCAACAACACAAGAGAAGACTCTATACATGGACATCACCAGATGGTCAACACCGAAATCAGATTGATTATATTCTTTGCAGCCAAAGATGGAGAAGCTCTATAGAGTCAGCAGACCAGGAGCTGACTGTGGCTTAGATCATGAACTCCTTATTGCCAAAATCAGACTGAAATTGAAGAAAGTAGGGAAAATCACTAGACCATTCAGGTATGACCTCAATCAAATCCCTTATGATTATACAGTGGAAGTGAGAAATAGATTTAAGGGACTAGATCTGATAGATAGAGTGCCTGATGAACTATGGATGGAGGTTCGTGACACTGTACAGGAAACAGGGATCAAGACCATCCCCATGGAAAAGAAATGCAAAAAAGCAAAATGGCTGTCTGGGGAGGCCTTACAAATAGCTGTAAAAAGAAGAGAAGCGAAAAACAAAGGAGAAAAGGAAGATATAAGCATCTGAATGCAGAGTTCCACAGAATAGCAAGGAGAGATAAGAAAGCCTTCCTCAGCGATCAATGCAAAGGTATAGAGGGAAAGAACAGAATGGGAAAGACTAGAGATCTCTTCAAGAAAATTAGAGATACCAAGGCAACATTTCATGCAAAGATGGGCTCGATAAAGGTCAGAAATGGTATGTACCTAACAGAAGCAGAAGATATTAACAAGAGGTGGCAAGAATACACTGAAGAACTGTACAAAAAAGATCTTCACAACCAAGATAATCACGACGGTGTGATCACTCACCTAGAGCCAGACATCCTGGAATGTGAAGTCAAGGGGGCCTTAGAAAGCATGACTACAAACAAAGCTCCAGTTGAGCTATTTCAAATCCTGAAAGATGATGCTGTGAAAGTGCTGCACTTAATATGCCAGCAAGTCTGGAAAACTCAGCAGTGGCTAAGGACTGGAAAAGGTCAGTTTTCATTCCAATCCCAAAGAAAGGCAATGCTAAAGAATGCTCAAACTGCCGCACAATTGCACTCATCTCACACGCTAGTAAAGGAATGCTCAAAATTATCCAAGCCAGGCTTCAGCAGTATGTGAACTGTGAACTTCCAGATGGTCAAGCTGGTTTTAGAAAAGGTAGAGGAACCAGAGATCAAATTGCCAACATCCTCTGGATCATGGAAAAAGCAAAGGAGTTCCAGAAAAACATCTATTTCTGCTTTATTGACTATGCCAAAGCCTTTGACTGTGTGTACCACAATAAACTGTGGAAAATTCTGAAAGAGATGGGAATACCAGACCACCTGACCTGCCTCTTGAGAAACCTATATGCAGATCAGGAAGCAACAGTTAGAACTGGACATGCAACAACAGACTGGTTCCAAATAGGAAAAGGAGTACAACAAGGCTGTATACTGTCACCCTGTTTATGTAACTTATATGCAGAGTGCATCATGAGAAACGCTGGGCTAGAAGCAGCACTAGCTGGAATCAAGATTGCCGGGAGAAGTATCAATAACCTCAGATATGCAGATGACACCACCCTTATGACAGAAAGTGTAGCAGAACTAAAAAGCCTCTTGATCAAAGAGGAGAATGAAAGAGTTGGCATAAAGCCCAATATTCAGAAAACGAAGATCATGGCATCTGGTCCCATCACTTCATGGGAAATAGATGGGGAAACAGTGCAAACAGTGTCAGACTTTATTTTTGGGGGGCTCCAAAATCACTGCAGATGGTGACTGCAGCCATGAAATTAAAAGACGTTTACTCCTTGGAAGAAAAGTTATGACCAACCTAGATAGCACATTGAAAAGCAGAGATATTACTTTGCCAACAAAGGTCCATTTAGTGAAGGCTATGATTTTTCCAGTGGTCATGTACGGATGTGAGATTTGGAATGTGAAGAAAGCTGAGCACCGAAGAACTGATGCTTTGGAACTGTTGGAGAAGACTCTTGAGAGTCCCTTGGACTGCAAGGAGATCCAACCAGTCCATTCTGAAGGAGATCAGCCCTGGGATTTCTTTGGAGGGAATGATGCTGAAGGTGAAACTCCAGCACTTTGGCCACCTCATGCAAAGAGCTGACTCATTGGAAAAGACTCTGATGCTGGGAGGGATTGGGGACAGGAGGAGAAGGGGACGACAGAGGATGAGATGGCTGGATGGCATCACTGACTCGATGGATGTGTGTCTGAGTGAACTCTGGGAGTTGGTTACGGACAGGGAGGCCTGGCGTGCTGCGATTCATGGGGTCGCAAAGAGTCGGACATGACTGAGCGACTGAACTGAACTGAACTGAAAGATTGCTAGTTAACCATTTTTACAGTAAAGATACCAGGAAAATCATGGTAGTTATTGATTGTTTAATAAAAATGACATCTGTATAGGTTGAACATCGTTGTTTTTCAGTGGTTTATAATAATCTCCATGTAAGTATAAATCACAAAGTATCTGGGTCACTAAGTAGTAGATGTTGATTTCTGATCTTAACAGTACTTTTAGTAAAAGTATCTGTACTGTCTAATGTCAATGAGTTTTCAAAGTTAAGTACTCTTTTCACATAAATGACTTCTAGATATAAACCTGTCACCTTACTTTAAATGTTCTCTTCACCAAGGTAATCAGTACCATTTCTTTTCACCAATACCCGTCATTAAGCCTTGGCTTATATCCTGTCACACAGAAGTATGTAGGAACATGCATGAGAACTTTATACACCAGCTTCAAGGCAATGGATTGAGAGGCAGCAGAGAAGTGACAAAAGAGAAAAAAAAATTAGCAATGCTTTTCAAGAGAAGAATTGAAGCAACTAAGGCAAAAATTACTCCTTGTTAAATCTGCACGGCAATGTGTGGTACATTATTTTCTGAACATTTTCCATATTCTGGAAATATATCTAAACTAAAGTTTTAATTAAGTTTCTTTACTTATTTTTAACTGAAAGATAATTGTTTTACAATACTGTGATGGTTTCTGCCATACATCCACATGAATCAGCCATAGGTATATGTATGTCCCACTTGAACCTCCCTCCCTGATTAAGTTTTAAATAAACACAGAAGCCTAACAAGAAACAGAAGAGTTGTGAAAGCATCAAACTGAATGTTTAGCAAATCACAGGTTGAAAGCATTACTGAAAATGCTCTGGCCTATGAGACTTAACATTGAACACCTGGACACTCTTTTAATATTGCCACCCATAATGTACTTCAATTCCATTTAAGCAAATTAATTCTGCCATTTTCAATCCAGAGTCCATTCTCCATTCTCAGCATAAAAGAGGGAAGAGGATTTAGCAGTTAATTAAATCTATTTTCTCTTTTAACATCCTAGTAATTGCCCCAAGAAATACACTGCTAAATGTAGCTTAAAAACTGTTTTCACTATCCTCAGTGTTTCTTCAAGGATACACATCACAGGTTCTACAAATTCACTTTTCTTTAATTCATTCTTAGTTTGTATACTCTTTCTCCACTGTTCAACTTATATATTCAAAAAATACGCAGGTACAGCATCAGTTTCTTGAGACACCTCTCTCGACTTGATCATTGGAGTTAATGCATGATTAACATCAGGATTACATTTTCAAGAGACCCAATCTACCTTTGTGTCTATGCTCTCAGACTAAGAATCACACAAATTTTTGTGTAAGTTACAGTTGCCAGATAAAAATATAAAATGCAGGGTTAAATTTGAATTTCAGGTTGTTTAACAAATCATTCTTTTAGTATAATATGTCCTATGCAATATTTGAGACATACTTAAATGGGATATAGTTATACTAAAAAAAAAAAAAATAGTTGTTGCTTATCTGAAATCCAAATTTAACTCTGCATCCTGTATTTGGAAACACTACTCTGAATATTCAAATATCTGTCTTCCCTAAATCTTCTGGTAAATATTGTATCTTCTTAAGAGTGAAAGTTAGTAAGAGATTTCCAGATTTTTAAAATAGGTATCAACTATTTAAAAGTTTAAATGAGAAGAACGAACACAAAGTAAAAGATTAGGCAAGCCTGTAGTGGTGACACACCTTAACTAACCATCTATGAGGGCAGCTGCAATGACCTGAGAAGCACCAGGTGCCCAAGGGTGAACAAGTAAACTTCAAGAGGGTAATCTCACAATCTGGTGCAGAAGACAACCCAATTAGATAAGCTATCTCAATACAGAATAAGACTGCTGGCTCTCAAAGAGGGCAGTAATGAGTGTTTTCGGAATGCAAAGCAGGTGTATCCAGCCTAGCAAAAAAGGAAACTGGGAAGAAAAAGTACCTTTCCTTACTTGAGACAACAGGGATGAGGAGTCAGTCAGGTACACATACTCCTGATGATAGATGAGATCATTCCACATTCAAAGAACTAAACAGATGACTGAAGGATAGTGGTCAAGGAATATGTAATGTGGCAGGAGATGGGGCTGGAGAGATAGGTGGGAACGAGGTCATCAGGGCCTTGTAAGTCATGTTGTTTGGAAACTCTTTTAATAGTAAAAGAAATCTCCGAAAGAGTTACTGACTTGAGCTGTGTTTAACAAGGATTACTTGCCTGGAGAATCCCATGGACAGAAGAGCCTGGCAGGCCATGGTCCTTAGGGTCACACAGAGTTGGACATGACTGAAGCCACAGCACGCACACAAGTACTATGACTGTGGAGGCAAAAATGGACCACAAACCAGACCTGAAGCAGAAAGACTCTATGAGGTTGTTAGAGTAATCCAGAAGAGATGAGAGTTCCTTGAACTGTAATGGTAGTGAGCATACTGAAAAGCAGAGACATTACTTTGCCAACAAAGGTCCGCCTAGTCAAGGCTATGGTTTTTCCAGTGGTCATGTATGGATGTGAGAGTTGGACTGTGAACAAAGATGAGCGCCAAAGAATTGATGCTTTGGAACTGTGGTGTTGGAGAAGACTCTTGAGAGTCCCTTGGACTGCAAGGAGATCCAACCAGTCCATTCTAAAGGAGATCAGCCCTGGGTATTCTTTGGAAGGAATGATGCTAAAGCTGAAACTCCAGTACTTTGGCCACCTTATGCAAAGAGTTGACTCATTGGAAAAGACTCTGATGCTGGGAGGGATTGGAGGCAGGAGGAGAAGGGGACGACAGAGGATGAGATGGCTGGATGGCATCACTGACTCGATGGACGTGAGTCTGAGTGAACTCCGGGAGTTGGTGATGGACAGGGAGGCCTGGCGTGCTGCAATTCATGGGGTTGCAAAGAGTCAGACACAACTGAGCGACTGAACTGAACTGAACTGAATAGTAGTGAATTAGAGGAAAGTGGAGGAATCCAATCAAATCTGTTTGGCTTAGTCTGATTATTTTTATCTGTGGTGGGGAAGGAGGCAAGGACCACAGTTGACTTCCACATTGATAATCAGGTGATGACATAATTCACAAAACTAGACCAGAATATCGTGAGTTCAATCTGAAACAGGGTGAGTCTAAGATGTCCATATGGCATTCAAGTAGAAATGGCCAGCAGGGACTGAATATTCAGGTGTGAAGTTCAGGAGAGAGGTCTGAATACAAACATGAGAATCATAAGGAATACCACGGGAGCAGATGAAAATCATCCAAGTATTTACGTGAAGACTAAAGGAGACAAGACAGCAGGAGGTGGAGATACACACGTCTTTACAGAAAAAATAGGGGGTGGGGGTGGGGTAAGGTCTATAAAGGAGATTCTGAACAGCAGAAGGTCAAGTAAGGCCAGACTGGGGTTAGGATAAGGGAAGGATAAGTTTTAAACAAGCAATATGGTCAACTATGCCAAACGCTGTCAAGAAATGTAGTAAAATGTCATTGGATTTAGAATTTCAGCTGTGTTCTTCCAGTGTTCTGTTTCTAATAAATACAAAGAGAAGAGTTCTCAAAGCTTGGTGTTAAGTCAAGCAACCTTAAACCTCTCTAAAACCCACTCAGTTTTCTTTCTGAGCTGATTGCCAAAATCTATGACTTAAGATAACAGCTTTTTCACCTTTTTAATCAGTGACAGGGCCTCTACTTTTCTAACTTCAGATGGCCAGGAGAGCAGGCAGTGGCCATGCATTAGTATTTGTCCTTGCCTTGAGGAATTATATTGAATAGTCTCACAGAGCCAACATCTTGACTATAATCTCCAAGAGGGCATAAGTAATGTATATCTTCTTCTCTTTGGTACCTGGCAAAGTTCATGGCCTGTGCCAAGGAGCTCAATAAATAAATATTCAATGATGTGTACTCAGAGTATTACTGTGAAGTCTTCCAGAAGTGATTGTTAGGTTATTCCTTACTACTCCAGTCCCCAGAGTAAAAGCATTGCTAATATTTTTGCAAAGCTTCCTTCACTCCTTAAAGAATGCTCAAAAAGAATGTTTAATGGGCCCCCTTGGTGACAGAGGTACTACTTAAAGCAGGAGCCACCCCATGCCCGAGGTCAGGGGAGCCACCCCACGTCCAAGGTAAGGAGCAGTGACTGCACTTTATTGGAGCAGCTGCAAAGAGATAATCCCACATCCAAGCTAAGAGAAACCCAAGTAAGGCGATGGATAGGAAGGCCTGGCGTGCTGTGGTTCATAGGGTTGCAAAGAGTAGGACACAACTGAGCGACTGAACTGAACTGAACATTTTAGAAAAGGCATGTGCACTAGGACAAGGTGCACTGAAATCACTTTTGCGAATTGTGACCTGCCCTTAACATTAATTTCTTCTTATAAATTATTTATGTAGAATTTTATAATTAAATCTCTTAAATCAAGATGAAACTGTATCTATTTGTATTTATAAATAAGAGTAGATTTACCATTTTTATATCGTTACATTTGATTAGCCTGTTGAACATTTTATGCACTTTCAAGAATTTTTCGGCAAACTCAAATTGTTTTATCAGTAAACAAGAATTTCCTCCCTTGAAATGGAATGTAGTTTTCCTTTATCAAATTCATATGCCACGTTTCTTAGCTACACACAACTGAGGAACTTGCTAGTCACTCACTTCATTTGAAATTAACCTAGCAAGTCTTTGAAAATGCTGGAAAACATTATCAACTGCCTCTCTAACTACTCCACAATCCTAAGATAAATTACCTTCCTTCTTTTGAAGTTCTGGTTTAATAGATATTATCTATAATTAAGAGGCTCTTGAATTCATATGCTTTAACATGAAGTCCTTCAACAATATGAATTGGTTGCACTGTAATCATTGGGAATTCACTTGAAAACAAACATTTCCAGACACCACTTCCCAAAATTATGATTTAGTAGTTTGACAATGTTTGGTTTAGTCTTTAAATAAGTAGCTGTGAACTTTTTCTTCTTCAAATATAAATATTTCTTCCCAATTATCTTATTAAAACATATCCCAAGAATCTTGTTATTACCTGAAAATTTCTTACATATTACATTTTTAAATTATGTATCTTTCCAAATTCCCACCCTTATTTTCCATGTCAGTTCAAACCTTTGATAACAAATGCAATTCCTATGAATTCTCCTTGAAGAGGAAATCACAGAAGTAGAGGAAAACTAACCCCAGACTCTAACACCAGGAAGACAAAATGGGAATCTAATTTACAAAGGTCTCCAAGGGTTAATTCTACTCAAATAACAATTTTTTAGAGGTAGAATGCAGTGGGAAGAAACAGAATAAAAACAGAGGTAAATTAGTTCAGAGGCCAACTTGTTTGATGGCAGAAAACCAGCTAACTTCTCAAGGTTATCAATTTTCTGATCAATAAAATAGAGAGGGTTACAAAATCATTTTTTATGCCCCTTTCAGGCCGAATAATCTGATTAAACCAGAATACTCAAACAAGTTTAACTGCACTAACTCTGAAACACAGAGAGTTTCAGAAATATAAATATGTCTATAAGACATTATTATAAGCCAACACAGCAGGAAAATGAACAGTAGACAAACTCACCGAAAAATATTCACTTGCTCATCTAACCACAAAATACTCAAATTAGACGGTACATATTGAATGAATGAACATTTACATGGGTCTGTCAACCATGTGCCAGATATTATACCAGGCAAAACAAATAAGTAACTATTTTAAGTAACTTTAGAGTGTAATGTAGGAGATAGACACATAAAGTCTGCCTTTGGATAATTATTAAACACATACTCCCAGGTAGCTCAATGGTAGAGAATCTGCCTGCCAGTACAGAAGACATGGGTTCGATCCCTGGGAAGGGAAGATTCCCTGGAGAAGGAAATGGCAACCCACTCCAGTATTCTTACCTAGAAAATTCCATGGACACAGGAGCCTGGCAGACAACACTGCATGGGGGTAACAAAGAGTAGAACACAACTGAGCAAACACAAATACTTTATTCTCTCCTCCTTGGTAATTAAGCACTTTTTCTTTCCATAAATGTGTTTGCTAAAGTTTCAGTTTCGGGTAGACATCTGTTCAAAGTTGAAAACTATGCCACATTACATCAAGACAGGGAAGTCTGACATGCTGCAGTCCACGGGGTCACAAAAGAATGGTAAACAACTTAGTGACTGAACAATAACAACACATAGAGACTATTCTGTACTAAAAGGGCTTATGTTAACTACTTCCCCATGGAAGGTATTATTGGACAATAAATTCACTTCAGTCAACAAGTATTATACATATTTCTGATGAAAATGCTCTGTGCATAGAACTACTATGAATTACTCTAATGAATTACAAGTTATTAACACATAGACCAAGAGACCAATGTAAAAACTGGAAAAATTACTTTAAAAACATTTTTAATGTTTAAGTATTATTTTTCAGGTAGAAACTGACTTCTAATTCTTAATTATATAATTAAGCCAACTTGTCCAAAAGAAAACTTACTCCTCTTAACCAGCAAAACACAAGCATGCATATTATCTTTTTGATCAAAAACAAAACAAGTCATGCTGTTCAAGTAAAATGATCTCCTCCTCTTTTCAATGCCACTTTATATATAAACACTGACAGTAACTTTTTCTTGCAAAAAGCCTTGCTTATGTCAACTAGATATCCGTGGCATGAGGAGGAACCCTAATCAAGATTCTCTATTTCAAGGAGGAAGGACTATAGAAAGTTTCCTAAGTACAGACATCCTGTCTCTCTTGACTGCCTAGGCCTAGCATAGTGCCTGGCACATAGAAAGACATAAATAAGTGAATGATGAATGAAAGAAAACTAAAACTATACAGCAGGGATCACAATGATAAGCCATGAAAAATTAAAGAAAGAAAAAAGTGAAGTTGCTTAGTCGTGTCTGACTCTTTGCCACCCCATGGACTGTAGCCCACCAGGCTCCTCCATCCATGGAATTTTCCAGGCAAGAGTACTGGAGTGGGTTGACATTTCCTTCTCCAGGGGATCTTCCCGACCCAGGGATCGAACCCAGGTCCCTCACATTGCAGGCAGATGCTTCACCGTCTGAGCCACCAGAGAAGCCCCAATTCACTCTAATAAACAATGGTTAGCTTACACTTAACTGGAATCTCTAAGGAGCATTTTTTTTCTTATGCAAGAATATTATAACCACCATTAAAAATAAAAGATATATGAACAGGAGCACAATCCAGACTGGAATGAAAAGCTGAATCCTGAACTTTTAAGAACATTTTGAAAAGTCGGAAAGATGATTTCAGTCTATGAAATATGAAATGTGGTGATGGAGACAACAGCTACTCAAGTCTAATTTTACTTAGGGAAAGAAAGAAAATATGATTACCAGTTTGAACTGCACATGTGATGCCTTTCGTATTAAACTTTTAGGTACCGATAAAACGACGTTTCTTTTAAACCAAAGAGCAAAATACATGAGCACACTGCAATCAGTGAACAAGTTAGTGTGTGCTAAGAAGCCTATTTAAAATAAAAAAACTGCCCACGTACCCACGACATGGCAGCATGCTCGCATATACAACACACTTTCTTCAAAATAACATTCGAGATTCCTCGATTGCTAAATTCACCCACAATTCACCATGGTCCACTCCCTATCCAGTTTATTTACTGTTCAGTGTGAAAGTAAAAAATACTGGGAAGTTGATTTCTCTCCAAAGTTCACGTGAAGAAAATGAAAAAGTTATTACACTTTTATAAAGAAGAAAAGTAAACTAATGAAAACAAACTACTCACGCACAGAGGCAAAAAGCAAGCATCTGGTCATCACCTTGTGGCCTAACACCTTGGCAACATGTGGCTGTGTTCATGTTTTGATCCCCACCCCCACCCTACAAATTTCATGAGCAGGACAAGACTACGGAGACCACAGAAGTCTCAGGCCCAGAGAGGAATGACAGGTCCGGGCTCGCCTCCGGGACCGAAAGACAATCGCACCTGGGGCGCCCTGGCCCCGCCTCCCGCCGGCTTCCCCGGGCCGCAGCTGCCCTTCACCTCCCACGTCCCCCTCCTCACCTTCGGCTCCGCTTCAAGCGCTTCCCATCACTCCGCCAGATCCTGCTTCCCTCCCTTTCGGTTTGATCTTTACTTCCCACGCCGGGAGGGGGACGGAGGGCAGGGCAGAGAAGGCCAGAGGACAACTTCCCGTCGCGTCCTCGTCCGCACTCCACGCCGGCCTAGCCGGACCCCTCCCAGTCCTGGGGCAGAGTCCACGAAGACTGCTCGACCGCGGGACAGACTCACAGACCCGGCAAGCAGGGAGGGGGCGGAGCAGGCGCGGGCCTACACGTCACCCGCCCGCAGCGGCGCCAACGTCGCACGTCGGCTCCTTCAGTTCCACCCCGCCCGCGCGCGCGCGCTGCCGCCCCGCCTCCTGCCCGCCGAGATCGGATCCGGACCGGCCAGCTGCGAGGGCGGGCTCTTGGGCGGGCGCGCGTGCGCTCCTGGGATTCCGGGTGCGTTGGTCAGTGGCAGAAGGCAATGGCACCCCACTCCAGTACTCGTGCCTGGAAAATCCCATGGGCGGAGGCGCCTGGTGGGCTGCAGTCCATGGGGTCGCTAAGAGTCGGACACGACTGAGCGACTTCACTTTCACTTTTCACTTTCATTCATTGGAGCAGGAAATGGCAACCCACTCCAATGTTCTTGCCTGGAGAATCCCAGGGACGGGGGAGCTTGGTGGGCTGCCATCTATGGGGTCGCACAGAGTTGGACACGACTGAAGCGACTTAGCAGCAGCAGGTTGCCGTCACCATGCCTCTCTTGCCACCTCCAAATTACCTGAGCGTCTTTCTCTGCAGTTATTATAGTTGGATCGGCCTTATCTTCTCCTCGCCCATTTCTAAGGCGAAGACCTGGAGGCTCAGTTCAGTCGCTCAGTCGTGTCTGACGAAGACCTGGAGGAAGTTAATTGCCATTGTCATCACCAGCCAGAAACCCTGGCCACTGGTCACTTTATGCATGATTCCTTGCTCTCAAGTTTCTCCTTCCTTAAGGTTTCTGCTTCTGAGTTTAGTTTTCTCAAAGGTATGTCTTCTAGTTGGTCCTTTTGTCTGACGAACCCCACCAAAAACAAAATGCCTGGAGATTACCTGGCTCGGTTGCAAATCAGGAAGAGGTTAAGAAAAACTAACCTCAACTATGTGTACAGTTCAGTTCAGTTCAGTAGCTTAGTCGTGTCCGACTCTTTGCGTCCCCATGAACCGCAGCACTCCTGGCATCCCTGTCTATCACCAACTCCCGGAGTTTACCCAGACTCACGTCCATTGAGTCCATGATGCCATCCAACTATCTCATGCTCTCAATCTTTCCCATCATCAGGGTCTTTTCAAATGAGTCAGCTCTTCGCATGTGTGTAGAATTCTAGACTAAAAGCCAAGCATGCAAAGGTGGTATGAGTTAATAATGTGCTGTGACTCCTTCTTTCTCTTCCATACATACTCTTGTAAGGAATGTCTTGATGCCTCATCAGTTCAGTTCAGTTCAGTTCAGTCTCTCAGTCGTGTCCGACTCTTTGCGACCCCATGAATCGCAGCACGCCAGGCCTCCCTGTCCATCACCCAACTCCCCGAGTTCACTCAAACTCACATCCATCGAGTCGGTTATGCCATCCAACCATCTCATCCTCTGTCGTCCCCTTCTCCTCCTGCCCCCAATCCCTCCCAGCATCAGAGTCTTTTCCGATGAGTCAACTCTTCGCATGAGGTGGGCAAAGTACTGGAGTTTCAGCTTTAGCATCATTCCTTCCAAAGAACACCCAGGAATGATCTCCTTTACCGTGTTTTATAGAGGCTGCCAGTAGCGATCCAATTATACATTTCACCGGCCCAACTATTACTTCTGGGGTTCTGCCCTTCAGTTCTAGATCAAATACTTCAAGAAGACATCAAAGATGCTGAAACTGTTTCAAAGAAGAGCAAAATGATGACGAGTTCTCAAAAGCATGACAAATTAAGTACTGTCTGAACTTGGGAAGATTCTCATAGAAGAACAAAAGCTACTGGGACTGTCTCCAAATATGTAAAAACTTGTCATGTGACATAGATTTGTTTCATGTGGTCTCAAGAGATGCAGAGTTGAGAGAAACAGATTTCAGATCCTGAGAAGAAGGTCCCCTTCTAGCACTCACCAGAGAAGGTGTCTGCTTTAGGTTACATGGTTGCCTTGACCACTGGATTTGACTTTTAAGTAGATTGTGAAGGTTTACTTAACAGGACCTAGGTGCAGGAGAGCCAGGCATCAAGAGAAGAATTAGTTGATTGTTTTGTTAAAGGTGTTTACAACCTGGAAAGTCAATCAGTTCATGGTTCCAGCCTTAGAATTTACAAGTTAGCTGTGAGACAAATGCATCAAAAGGTAAAAAAAAAAAAAAAAAATGCAAGGAAGGCCAAATGATAAAGAGAGGTGATAGCAATAAGTTTTAGGAGTTCACATGACAGATTGTTCTCATAACAGTTTCAGAGACTTAAGGGATAAGAAGGAAATTGAAAATAGACTGTGTTTAGAATTTTCCTGTCCAATAGGGTAGCCACTAGCCAAATATAAATTCTTATACTTGTAATGTGCTTTCCTGGTAGCTCAGGTGTAAAAGAATCTGCCTGCAATGCAGGAGACCCCAGTTCAAATCCTGTGGCAGGAAGATCCCCTGAAGAAGGGATAGGCTACCCACTCTAGTATTCTTGGGCTTTCCTGATGGCTCAGTTGGTAAAGACTCCACTTGCAATGTGGGAAACCTGGGTTTGATCCCTGGGTTGGGAAGATCCCCTGAAGAAGAGAACAGCTTCCCACTCCAGCATTCTGGCCTGGAGAATTCCATGGATTGTATAGTCCATAGGGTAGCAAAAAGTGGGACAGGACTGAGCAATTTTCACTTTCATACTTGTAGCTAGTTCAATTTCAGAAATGCAGTAAGTGTGAAATACACACTAGATTTTAAAGACGTAGTACAAAGAAAAAACATAAAATAGCTTAATTCTTTCATTAATGATGTGTTGAAATAATATTTGGTAGATAATTGAGTTAAATTTCACTTGTTTAGTTTTACTTTTAATCTGCTTACTAGAAAAAATTTAAATTACATGAGTCACTTGCATCTTTTACTTGCATCTTATTCTATTAGATAGTCCTGATCTAGAAGGAAATATACTTCATTGAACTTTAAGAACTGTCTTTGTATTCTTATAGTCCCTAGGGGAATTTTCTGAAACATTAATGGAAAGACAGTCTGATGACAAAGATTCCTGATGAAGAGAAGGAACACTGTCCAGAAAATATACTTTGTGCAAAGGTAAGGAAATAAGAGTGCAGACGCGTTCTTTGGTGAGTAAATGTTTGTCCATGATAGAAGGTTCTTATTAGAAGATAGTGACGAATAAAATCAGAACTAGCTAGAAAACTGTCTATAAAGAGAGACTCAATTTTGAATTTAAGGGATTTAGTTCTATTGGCAATCAGGATTTGGCAGCTTCAAAATGGGATTGTAAGATTATCTTGGCAATATTGAGTATAGTGGGTTGAAACTAATGAGTGATTGGTCAACCAATTAAAACTCATTGTACTTAAAAATGTATTATACCAAAAAATGTTCAGTAGAGGGTTGATTTAAATAAATTATGGTACATTTGTAAATAAAATGAAATCTGTATTGTTTGATATGGAAACATATTACTATGTACAGTTGAGTAAATAGTTCTCAAAACAATATATATATAATATGAACCCATATAGGGGCTTCCCTGGTAGCTCAGCAGTAGATAATCCACCTGCCAATGCAGGAGACATGGGTTTGATCCCTGGGTCAGGGGAAATCCCCTGGAGAAGTAAATGACAACTCAGTCTAGCGTTCTTTCCTGGAGAATCCCATGGACAGAGGAGCCTGGCAGGCCCCAGTCCATGGGGTTGCAAAAGAGTCAGACACAACTTAGCGACTAAACAGCAACAATACAATGAACCCATGTATGTATAATTATATATGTGATGTATGTAATTATGTCATTTGACCAAAATTACCTTAATTATTCCAAAAGTGTCTCAAAAGTAAAACCCCAGGGTGGGATGTTTCCAACATATTTTTAGTAGCTCAACAAAGTCTTTCATGTTTTTGGCCCTCTCGTGTCTATGTTCTGTCATATTAGCATATTAGCCTTTCATTGTCAGCCTTGTCACCTCCTGGGTTGTTGGGATGGGTTAATAAGCTGCAGACTCATTTTCAGCCCGTCAGTCTCCTAGTATCTCAATATGTAAGACCAGTAAATCTGTTCAGCTCACCAGTGTCCCACAGCCTTACCTTATATGCCTTTTTGGTTTTACCTATTCTCAATCCAGTGTCCAGCTGTCTTTCTTACTCCAGTTTGTAACAATGGATCTTAAAATTCCATCTGTGTTGGACCCTAGTGCAGCTCCCTACCTGGAGCTGACACCTAACTGCTGGGCAATACTGATTAATAAAAGACTCAATTCTAAAAGAAGTCTCTTTAAACTTTTTAATGAGCTATGTTGGGAAGGAAAAATGGATCACTACCATGGCAGACTATTGGTTGCCTACATAGACACCATTTTTGTCCTCTTTCTTACTTAATGAAATGAACTTGTTAGCGTTCCAAAACTGAAGAAATGTGAGCTCCTCCCGATACCCTGGTAGTAATTCTATTTCCCTTTGAATAAGAATGTTTAGAGGGCTTTCTTGGTGGTTCAGTGGTTAACAATCCACCTGCCAGTGCAGGAGACATGAGTTCGATCCCTAATTTGGCAAGATCCTACATGGCTCAGAGCAACTAAGCCCGTGAGCCACAACTATTCAGCCTGTGCCCTAGAGCCTGGAAACTGCAGCTACTGAGCTCAAGTGCCGCACCTACTGAAGCCTGCATGCCCTAGAACCCCTGCTCCTCAACAAGAAAAGCCACTGCAATGAGAAGCCCAAGCACTGCAACTAGAGAGTAGCCCCCACTCTCTGCAACTAGAGAAAAGCCCCCACAGCATCAAAGACCAAAAGCCAGAAATAAATAAATAAATACTTTTTCAAAAAACAGAATGTTGTAGAGGTGGTCCTGTGACCAAGCTAGGGAGGAGTCTGCAATATGTTTTACCCAAATGGCAAAATAGGTGCTTATAAAATATAGAGTTATTCTTGGGGTTCTGTTCAAGATGATTGACTTGGCATATAATCTGCTAGCTAGTCTATCCTAGATATTACTGAAATAAAAATGTAGAAGTAGAAAAACCAAAGAATAAAGATACGTGTTTGTATGTATGTGTTTAAGTTAGCAGAGGACAGTAGATAGCAAAGGGGAAAAAGTAAATGAAATTTCAACAGTTTCGTGGATCACAGAGCTAATAGTAGTGCTTTGACTAGTAATAACACCCAAAGCCATTGCCTAACAAAATATGGTGAAAAAGCTACAGAAGAGTTGGTTGGAGGCATGGCAAAGGGCAGAAATGAGAATAAGGGCTGAAAATGAAGATAACCTTCTGAATATGGTACAACTGAATCAACACCACACACATTTCCTTCTCTCATCCATGCACACAGAGAGCAGGCAAAGACACATCTACCAGCAGACAAAAAGAACAAACCAAAAGACCCCAAAGTCTCCTTCAAATTAATTGTACAAATCATAGAGAAGATGTGAGGACTTTCATGTTAACAACTCAGAGCAAAACCACTGTCGTTCTGGCACTCAGGGCTACCGTCCAGAAAACCAGTTACTTGCCTCACCATCAAAAAGTGAAGCCTGATATCTGGCATCCCTAGCCCTTCCCTATTCAACCTTGCTAATTATTCAGAATTTCCACACAAGAGAGAGAACTAGAAGAAATCCTGCTTAACTAAAAGCAAAGGAAAACCACATCGATGACCAGCTCTTTATATATAGGAACATACAATGAAGAATCAACAGGCAGATCAGGAAAATCAACATTGTGAAAGAGAAAGACAAAGAAAAACAGATACAGTAACTAACACCTAAGGAAGCAGTTAAAATTCAGGAAATAAAAAAAAAAGAAGGTTTTTTTTAAAGCACTCCACTTTATGTACCCCAGTTTCAGCATATATTGGATCTGTGAGATACAAAGTACTCTGAAAAAAAGAGCAACCAAAGAATGAAATAGAGTTCTGAATACTAAAAGCAGGACTACTTAAATAAGAAAATTCATTGAAAGTATTAGAGATAAAAATCAAGGAAATCTAGAATATAATATATAAAGACATAAACAGAAAATATGAGAAAAATTAAAGAGTTGTGGAGAGCCAATCCAACTAACACTGAATCAGTAGAAAAGAAAGAGAATTTTTTTAAGTGAGGAAAAAAATCAAGAATAAAAACTAGGAGAGACTTCCCTGGCAGTCCAGTGCTTAAGAATCTGCCTTCCGATGCAGGGTATGTGGGTTTGATCCCCGCTCTGGCACCTAAGATTCCACATGCCATAGAGCAACTAAGCCCGTGCACTGCAACTACGACCTGACAAGGTCAAAAATAAATGAGAAAATAGGATCTTTTTTTAAAAAAAAAAAGAGGGGAAAAAATAAAAACTAGGAATACTAATAATAAACCTGCAAAATTTCTAAACATAAAAGACATTTTACTAACAAAGGAATAAAGATGAGATCTCTTCTGCAGCATTGGATCTAAAAGACAAAATTTAAATAGTGGATATATTTCAGTCTAGAGGTCTGTACACATTCAAATTATTAGTGAACTATAAGAGCAAAAGTAATTTTCAAATCAGCAAGGATACTTTCCCCCCGTGTGATCTTTTAGAAAGTTATCTCCTATATATTCCAGCAAAATAAAGGCAAAAACCAAGAGGAAACCATGGAATTCTGGAAAAAGTGTATCAATCCTAGACAAAGGCAAAGAAAAAATCACGGAAGAGGGCTGTGCATCGAGCCTAGAGAGAAAACAATGTAGATGGGATCAAGAAGAAGGGTTCAAGGAGCAAGGTCTGAGTGGAGAAAATGCTGGGGCGGGGGAGGAGTGCTAGGCAGGGCATTCAATAGAACAGATGATGCATATGTACCAAGTCACTTCAGTCGTGTCCAACCCTTTGCGACCCAATGGACTGTAGCCTGCCAGGCTCCTCTGTCCATTGCATTCTCCAGGCAAGACTACTGGAGTGGGTTGCCATGCCCTCCTCCAGGGGATCTTCCCAACCCAGGGACTGAACCCATATCTCTTACATCTCCTACATTAGTAAGATAAGGGATTTGAAAATAAATGAAGATGTAGTAAATGAAATGGTGCCATGATAAAATGTAGACAGGGGTAGTTCCTTAAAGGAAATTCAGAAAAATTATTATCAGGAAAAGAGTCATTTCAGAATGTATCCATTATACCGGTATTGAGAGGGAGAAGAGAGCTAGCAAAGAGTGGTCAAAGAGATAAGTGATAAGCAAAGACATATAAAATCATTACTTTTTTAAAAGTCATCAACAAGGTTAATTTCTGCTCCAAAGTCAAGGAGAGTAGACACTGAGTAAATGTCTGTGGAGATTTAGGTGACTGATGAATTGGAAGCATTTTTAGTAAAAAGATGGAATCATATAGCAAATGTAAGTAAGTAAATGAGAAGTGAGAAAATGAAAACTTTGATGATAATCATTTTTGTCCTAAAAAGTCAACATAATACATGAAGAAATATTAGGGTCTGAGAAAGACTTTTGTCAGTGTGTGTTTTTAAGATAGAAGAGTAGAGGCAAGGATTGATGGAGGGAAAGAACCTCCAAGAAAGAGATAAGCAAAGAAGGAAATAATTAGGTGAAAGCAGACAAAGATGCCCTGAAGACCAAGGGGGAGGTTATACTTAATTTTGGTAGAAGGACATTTTTCTGTGAGATAGAACAGAACTAGAGGATCCTGGAATACATAGGATACATTTAAGGTATTGAGATATGTGGACTTCCCAGGTGGCCCTAGTGGTAAAGAACCTGTCTGCCAATTCAGGAGACAAATGAGACATGATTTCAATCCCTGGGTTGGGAAGATGCCCTGGAGGAGGGCATGGCAACTCACTCCAGAATTGTTGCCTGGAGAATGCCATGGACAGAGGAGCCTGAAAGACTACAGTCCATAGGGTCACAAAGAGTCGGACATAACTGAAGCAACTTAGCACATAGGCACACTGAGATATGTATAGCTATAGACATTTCAAACTCGAATATACAAAGTGAAAGTTATTCATCTTTTGCCAGCCTTAAAATTATGAATTATTTGGTGGATGAATAAATTTAATTGCTTTATAATAACATACATTAAATTTTCATAAAATATTACTAAATGCCAGGTTAACACCGTTTCAAGGATGTAGTCAAGGTTAGATATTAAAAAGCAACACTATTCAAAGTTACTATAAAAATATGTAATGAGAACTACTATTCACACAGTTCTTATTGGCTACTTTAACTTGATATCCAATTGGTTGCCCAAATGCCAAGAGACACCCCATGATAAGTGTGAGTATATGTTTTAGGGAAAAATGATTAGGGGTATTTAGCTCCAAAACTAATCACTTTTAATTAGTGTTTTGATAGCAGAAGCTAGATCTGTTTTTTTCATGCAAGCCAATGGTCGAGCCAAAATTTGGGGCTGAAGCATATTTATTCCTTAAAGCACTGTGTGGGAAGGGAAGATTTATTCTGTGCCAACTGTTACCATTCTATGATTACTCCCATTGATAAGGTAGGAAATTGGTTAAGCTCATATATATATATAAGCTCATATATAAGCTCATTATATATATAATGAGCTTCCCTGTGTCTCAGATGGTAAAAAATCCACCTGCAATGCAGGAGACCTGGGTTTGATCCCTGGATTGGGAAGATCCCCTGGAGGAGGGCATGACAGCTCACTCCAGTATTCTTGCCTGGAGAATCCCCATGAACAGAGGAGCCTGGTGGGCTGCAGTGCATGAGGTCGCAAACAGCTGGACACAATTAAGCAGCTAAACACAGCACAGCACGATGAGACCCAAGTGGTTCAATGGTAGAGAATTCAACTGTCAATGCAGGAGACATGCGTTTGATCCCTGGGTCAGGAAGATCCCCTGGAGAAGGAAATGGCAACCAACTCCAGTATTCTTGCCTGGGAAATGCCATGGACAGAGGAGCCTGGTGGGCTACAGTTCGTAGGGTCACAAAGAGTCGGACATGACTTAGGCACTAAACAACAATAAACATAGACACCTCATGTACAGAATGCATGAGTGAGCCTAGACTGTTAAGCTTTCTTTCTCAGTTTTCATCCAGGGACACAGGCACTTTCTCAGCACTCTGCCCTTTCTAGGGTGTTGTCCTCATTTAATACTGCAAGATGACTCCTACTCATATTCCAAATAGCAGTCCAAAGGAAGAGAAGGAACCCAACGACATCACTTTGGGAACTGAAAGTATACCTGTCACTCACAGTCACATGACCTACTTAGTTGCAAGGGAAGCTGTAAAATGTAGTTTTTATTTCAGATGACTTGGTCCTAAATTGAATAATCAGGAGGTAAGAAATATTTGGAGACAAATGTTTCACCCAGAATGCTTTTCCTTCTCAATTAAAGCAAAATACTGGTATCAAACAGATAAGAATAACCTCTCTTCCCTTATCAGAACTGAGCCACAGAGAACAGAATAGAATGTCAAGAATAACTTTTATCTCTTTCTAGCACTTAAAGAAAGCTAGTGGAAAAAAATGGGAAAATGACATCCTGACTAGTAATTACCTTAAGGATCAGTTTTTCCTGAAGTTCAAACTATTCTTCAGTTCAGTTAAGTTCAGTTGCTCAGTCGTGTCCGACTGCGACCCCATGAATCACAGCAACCTGGTGTCCCTGTCCATCATCAACGGAGTTCTCCCAAACTCATGTGCATTGAGTTGGTGATGCCATCCAGCCATCTCATCATCTGTTGTGCCCTTCTCCACATGCCCCTAATCCCTCCCAGCATCAGGGTCTTTTCCAGTGAGTCAACTCTTCACATGAGGTGGCCAAAGTGTTGGGAGTTTCAGCCTCAGCATCAGTCCTTCCAATGAACACTCAGGACTAATCTCCTTTACGATGGACTGATTGGATCTCCTTGCAGTCTAAGGAGAAGGCAATGGCACCCCACTCCAGTACTCTTGCCTGGAAAATCAGTCCAAAGGACTCACAAGAATCTTCTCCAACACCGCAGTTCAAAAGCATCAATTCTTCAGTGCTCAGCTTTCTTCACAGTCCAACTCTCACGTCCAGACGTGACTACTGGAGAAACCATAGCCTTGACTAGACGGACCTTTGTTGGCAAAGTAATATCTCTGCTTTTTAATATGCTATCTAGGTTGGTCATAACTTTTCTTCCAAGGAGTAAGCGTCTTTTAATTTCATGGCTGCAGTCACCATCTGCAGTGATTTAGGAGCCCCAAAAAATAAAGTCTGACATTTTTTCCCCATCTATTTCCCATGAAGTGATGGGACCATATCCAATGATCTTAGTTTTCTGAATGTTGAGCTTTAAGCCAACTTTTTCACTCTCCTCTTTCACTTTAAAGAGGCTTTTTAGCTCCTCTTCACTTTCTGCCATGTGGTGTCATCTGCATATCTGAGGTTATTGATACTTCTCCTGGCAGTCTTGATTCCAGCTTGTGCTTCCTCCAGTCCAGCGTTTCTCATGATGTACTCTGCACAGAAGTTAAATAAGCAGGGTGACAATATACAGCCTTGATGTACTCCTTTTCCTATTTGGAACCAGTCTGTTGTTCCATGCCCAGTTCTAACTGTTGCTTCCTGACCTGCACATAGATTTCTCCAGAGGAAGGTCAGGTGGTCTGGTAGTCCCATCTCTTTCAGAATTTTCCACAGTTTATTGTGATCCACACAGTCAAAGGCTTTGGCAAAGTCAATAAAGCAGAAATAGATGTTTTTCTGGAACTCTCTTGCTTTTTCCATGATCCAGCGGATGTTGGCAATTTGATCTCTGGTTCCTCTGCCTTTTCTAAAACCAGCTTGAACATCTGGAAGTTCACANTAATATCTTCTGCTTCTATTAGGTCCCTACCATTTCTGTCCTTTATCGAGCCCATCTTTGCATGAAATGTTCCCTTGGTATCTCTAATTTTCTTGAAGAGATCTCTAGTCTTTCCCATTCTGTTGTTTTCCTTTATTTCTTTGCATTGATCACTGAAGAAGGCTTTCTTTCCTCTCCTTGCTATTCTTTGGAACTCTGCATTCACATGCTTATGTCTTTCCTCTTCTCCTTTGTTTTTCACTTCTCTTCTTTTTACAGCTATTTGTAAGACCTCCCCAGACAGCCATTTTTCTTTTTTGCATTTATTTTCCATGGGGATGGTCTTGATCTCTGTCTCCTGTACAATGTCACAAACCTCTGTCCGTAGTTCATCAGGTACTCTTGTCTATCAGATCTAGTCCCTTAAATCTATTTCTCACTTCCTCTGTAAAATCACAGCCTTGTCTAACTCAATGAAACTAAGCCATGCCATGTGCGGCCACTCAAGACAGTCGGGCCATGGTGGAGAGGTCTGACAGAATGTGGTCCACTGGAGAAGGGAATGGCAAACCACTTCAGCATTCTTGCCTTGAGAACCCCATGAACAGTATGAAAAGGCAAAATGATAGGATACTGAAAGAGGAACTCCCCAGGTCAGTAGGTGCCCAATATGCTATAGGAGATCAGTGGAGAAATAACTCTAGAAAGAATGAAGAGAAGGAGCCAAAGCAAAAACAATACCCAGCTGTGGATGTGACTGGTGATGGAAGCAAGGTCCAGTGCTGTAAAGAGCAATATTGCATAGGAACCTGGAACGTTAGGTCTATGAGTCAAGTCAAATTGGAAGTGGTCAAACAGGAGATGGCAAGAGTGAATGTGGACATTCTAGGAATCAGGGAACTAAAATGGACTGGAATGGGTGAATTTAACTCAGATGACCATTATATCTACTACTGTGGGAAGGAATCCCTTAGAAGAAATGGAGTAGCCATCATGGNGTAGCCATCATGGTCAACAGAAGAGTCTGAAATGCAGTACTTGGATGCAATTTTAAAAACGACAGAATGATCTCTGTTCATTTCCAAGGCAAACCATTCAATATCACAGTAATCTAAGTCTATGCCCCAACCAGTAATGCTGAAGAAGCTGAAGTTGAACAGTTCTATGAAGACCTACAAGACCTTTTAGAACTAACACACAAATAAGATGCCCTTTTCATTATAGGGGACTGGAATGCAAAAGTAGGAAGTCAAGAAACACCTGGAATAACAGGCAAATTTGGCCTTGGAATACGGAATGAAGCAGGGCAAAGGCTAATAGAGTTTTGCCAAGAGAACACACTGGTCATAGCAAACACCCTGTTCCAACAACACAAGAGAAGACTCTACACCAGATGGTCAACAGATTGATTATATTCTTTGCAGGCAAAGATGGAGAATCTCTATAGAGTCAGCAAAAACAAGACCAGGAGCTGACTGTGGCTCAGATCATGAACTCCTTATTGCCAAATTCAGACTTAAATTGAAGCAAGTCGGGAAAACCACTAGACCATTCAGTTATGACCTAAATCAAACTATTCTTAAGCATGTTCAGTATGGTCAAAGTGACATTTTCATTCATTCTATCCACATGTACTTCTACTTCATGAAGTACAAGTTCATTCTACTTCTGCTTTATTGACTATGCCAAAGCCTTTGGCTGTGTGGACCACAGCAAACTCTGGAAATTTCTTAAAGAGAAGGGACTACCAGACCACCTGATCTGCGTCTTGAGAGACCTATATGCAGGTCAGGAGCAGCAGTTAGAACTGGGCATGGAACAACAGACTGGTTCCAAATAGGAAAAGGAGAACATCAAGGCTGTATATTGTCACCCTGCTTATTTAACTTCTATGCAGTGTACATCATGAGAAACTCTGGACTGGAGGAAGCACAAGCTGGAATCAAGATTGCCAGGAGAAATATCAATAACCTCAGATATGCAGATGATACCATCCTTATGGCAGAAAGTGAAGAACTAAAGAGCTTCTTGATGAAAGTAAGAGGAGAGTGAAAAAGTTGGATCAAAACTCAACATTCAGAAAACTAAGATCATTGCATCTGGTCCCATCACTTTATGGCAAATAGGTGGGGAAACAGTGGAAACAGTGTCAGACTTTATTTTTGGGGGCTCCAAAATCACAGCAGTTGATGACTGCAGCCGTGAAATAAAGATGCTTGTTCCTTGGAAGAAAAGCTATGACCAACCTAGACAACATATTAAAAAGCAATTACTTTGCCAATGAAGGTCTGTCTGGTTGGAGCTACGGTTTTTCCAGTAGTCATGTATGGATGTAACTGTTGGACTCTAAAGAAAGCTGAGCACCGAAGAATTGATGCTTTTGAACTATGGTGTTGGAGGAGACTCTAGAGAGTCCCTTGGACTGCAAGGAGATCCAGCCAGTCCATCCTAAAGGAAATCAGTCCTGAATATTCATTGGAAGTACTGATGCTGAAGCTGAAACTCCAATGCTTTGGCCACCTGATGTGAAGAGCTGACTCACTGGAAAAGACCCTGATGCTGGGAAAGATTGAAGGCAGGAGGAGAAGGGGACAACAGAGGATGAGATGGTTGGATGACATCACCGACTCAGTGGATATGAATTGAGTAGACTCCAGGAGTTTGTGATGGACACAGAGGCCTGGTGTGCTGCAGTCTATGGAGGAGCAAAAAGTTGGACACATCTGAGTAACTGAACTGAACTGAGCTGAACCCACAAGTAATTAAGCATATATCACAAAACTCATACTTCACTGAGCAGTGTGAAATGTTCCAAAGAAAAAATGTGATGTGATCTCTAGTCTCAAGGAACTTAGAAGAATTTACAGTTTGGGTAGAAGATGAATTTAATAGTCAAGACTATTCAGAAACAATTAAGACCTGAGTTGTATGATACTTACTTTATGAGTACAAAAGGAATTTAAAGTAAAAGTAGGCCATTCCTGGCTACAGAATGTTTTTGTTCTGCACAAAACCTTGTGGAAATAGTGAAAATTGAACTAGGCCTATAAGAATAGCTGTAATTTATTTATAAAACTCTTTCATATGCAAAATCATAAAAGCTTTATTTGTAGGGTTAATCCTGAGAAAAAAAGACATGTTGAATTTAAAGTCCAAGCAGTTGCTGATAGTAGAATAAAGTCTAAAAATGACTAACTGGGTCATTTATAAACAGGTATAGGTTCTGTTTTTTGCTTTATGATGTATCCACAAGTAATAACAGAATGCCTGGCACAGAGATCTCAAGTATCTGTTAAGTAAATACAATTTTCCTTTTACCCTCAGTGTTTCTTTTATTATATAACTAAGGGCTTAACATTTTTCTATTGAGGTATAGCTTTTTAAAAAATTGAAATGTAGCAAAGTATACAGATCTTAATTGTACAGTGTCATATACCACCTCATGTAACTACTTCCCAAATCAAGTTATAGAACATTCCTAATTCTCCAAAATACTCTATGACCCTCCCAGTCAACATTCAGTTCAGCTCATCCCACCCTAGACACCCAAAGTAACCACTATTCTGATTCCTATCAATATAGATTATCTTCCTAGTTTTGAAATTCATATAAACAAGATGTCACTCAACATTTTCTCAAGTTGTTGCTTCCCTGGTCTTAATCTGTGTAGCTTGTTGATACTTGAAAGTGATATTTCCACCCTCTATTTTAAAGTCTTTTCTTATGGGAAAACCCTATAAAAGTATAGGAAAGATGTTTATTAAGTAATAATTTGCTTTAGAGTTGTCATTAGTCTTTACACGTCAAAGACAGGTTGTGTTTACTCTAAGAGCAGGCACAGCCAGTGTAACTGGTACTTCCACGATGACAGTTAAGTTAACTTGCTGTGACTTTTTTATTCAGACAAATCTGGAAATCCCATATGAGAAGTTTAGGTCAATTACAGTTAGAGGTACAAGGCACAGGGAGGAAGGATGGCGGGGAGGGATAGTTAGGGAGTTGGGGATGGACATGTACACGCTGCTATATTTAAAATGGATAATAAGTAGCAAGGTCCAGCTATATTGCACATGAAGCTCTGCTCAATATTATGTGGGAGCCTGGATGGAAGGGGAATTTGGGGGAGAATGAATACGTGTATATGTATGGCTGAGTCCCCTTGCTGTGTACCTGAAACTATCACAACATTGTTAATTGGCTATACCCCAATATAAAAAAAAAAGTTAAAAAAAATTTACAGGCACAGTCCTTATACAAAACCACCCTCACTTCTGACACCAACTGCAAGTTTGCAAGGGTTTGAGTGGGACCCCAAACTACCTCAGGTTCAACAATTAGCTAGAAAGACTCGTAAAACTCACTGAAAGCTGCCACGCTCATGATTATGGCTTATTAAAGGGAAAGGAATGATGCTGAAGCTGAAACTCCAGTACTTTGGCCACCTCATGTAAAGAGTTGACTCATTGGGAAACACTGACGCTGGGAGGGGTTGGGAGCCGGAGGAAAAGGGGACGACAGAGGATGAGATGGTTGGATGGCATCACCGACTCGATGGACATCAGTCTGAGTGAACTCCGGGAGTTGGTGATGGACAGGGAGGCCTGGCATGCGCGACTCATGGGGTCGCAAAGAGTCGGACATGACTGAGCGACTAAACTGAACTGAACTGAACTGAAAGGGAAAGGATACAGATTAAGATTAGTCAAAAGAAGACGTGGTAGAGCAGAGTCCAGGAGGGGGTCACATGCAGAGTTTTATTTGTCTTCTAGCCATGGAGTCAGGACACGGTGCTCTCCCAACACTGATGTGTGAAAACACGTACAGAGTCCTGCCAGGCTGCCAGCCAGGAAGGCTCACCTGAGGTTAGTGTCCGGAGCTGTTTTTTGTTGTTGTTGTTGGCAGGGGACAGGGTGTGGGGGGTAGTGGGGGACTCTCTTACCTTTTGGCTGTGCTACACGGTATGTGGGATCTTAGTTACTTAGCTCCTTGACTAGGGGTGGAACCTGCACCCCCTGCATCAGAAGCACAAGCAAGGAGTCTTAACCACTAGACCACCAGGGAAGTCCCTGGGGGAGTTTTATTATTAGACATGATTGATTTGATTGATTGTCCCCTTATTTAATCCCAGTTTCCAGGTCCATGGATACTTTGTGACCCCAAACCCCTACCCTAAGTCACACAGTTGGACCTGTGACAGGGCCAGCCCCCAACCCAAGATTGTATGGGTGTGGCCAGACCCCACCCTAAATCATATTGCTAGACAACCCACTAGGACCCACAACCCTCTGGCAAACAGCAGATACTGTATGGCTGAGGGCAGAGGCCAAGCCTTCTCTTTGGGCAAGCCCTAATTCTTTACTACATACCCTCAAATTTTCACCTCACTGACAGGAGAATTTGTTTCTTGCAAAAATTAATTTGTTTCTTTGAAAAATTTTTTCTCAATGATTAATTTCACAAGTTTGTGTTTCTAAGGATTCTGAATTATTAAGAAGCATCTCAACATGTTTGACAAGAAGTTAAGATTGAAGAAGGAATACTAACATTTTCTTTNTCTCCCCAGTTGTCCAATATATATAAATACAAGGATTCTACCAAGATTACTGACTTGTACTTCTGAAAGTTAGTTCTTTTGAGAGTTTTCCAGGAGCTATTAATATCAGTACTGGCAATACTAAAAAACAAGGTGAATTAGCAACAATTCAGTGATTTTGAAGCTTGGGGATTGAGTAAGATTCTCCCAGAAAGAGTGTTAACTCCCAAAAACCTCCATAAGGAAGGGTGAAATTGGTGAAATTGTCTAAAATCATTCCTATATTTTGAATATTTTTTCTTTAAATGAATGTGTTGAGAAATCATCTTTGAGGAATTAACACCATCATGGCTTAAAATGAAATTAAAAAATATGAAGGGTTATGAGGCCAATTATTATTTATGTCAAATTTCTGTTTAAAATCATTTTTATTATTATTTTGATAGGTTTAGATCTCTTCCAAGTTTAAAATTAGTTGTGATTTTGTTGTTGCTATTGTTGTTAAAATATAGTAAGGTACAAGACTTAAATTGAAACAGGTGGGAACCTGAAACACCATCTTAGCCACCGTAGCAGGATCAGAATGATTAAAGTCAATCAAATCACAATCAGGGAGGCAGATATTATAGAGTCACTAGTCAGGAAGGCCAGGGTTCAAGTCAGGCAAGATTCTGATTTTAAAGGCTCCAAAGTCTCAGACTAACAGCTATGTTTAGCTAACTCTGTAGGCTGATTTGAAGGCTCATCCAGCCTTTCATTTAACTGATATACTGTATACTGAATACCTACTATGGGTCAGCAGGCACAGTAGCAGAGAAGACAAACACTATTGGCTTTTAGGGATGACAGCTAACGTTCATTGCCCATCTATCTGCTGTTTGCCAGGTGTTGTGCTAAGTACTTCTTCCGGAACTCTATTATTCACACTTTTATTATCTAGATTTCATAGGTAAGGAAATTGAATCTCTAAGACATTGACAATCTCACTGAAAGAGTGTGTCTAAATGCCTCTTGGCCCATCTTCCAAAGCTGAACTTTCTTGCTAGCAAAAGGCCATTGCTGGCTGTAATGAACATAAATCCTTGTTATCTGAAAAAGTGGGCTTCCCTGGTGGCTCAGCAGTAAAGAAACTGCCTGCAATGCAGGAGACATGAGTTTGATCGCTGGGTTGAGAAGATCTCCTGGAGGAAGAATTAGCAACCCACTCCAGTATTCTTGCCTGGAGAATTTCATGGACACAGGAGCCTGATGGGCTGCAGTCCATGTGGTCACAAGAGATAAGACATGACAGAGATTATGCAACGGCAATCTGAAAAATTATCCTCCATCACTTTCAGTTTCTGTGTTGGATACAAGAGCCTCATCTTTTGCCAAGATGTGGAATTTCAAATAGGAGGACTTGACCTGGGGACTGGTGACAAAGGTGTCAAGGGTTCCCTCATTCCCTTCTTCATTGTATGGTTTATCATCTATAATTCTGGTATTTGCTAGACCGGAAGAAAGGACTCATTTTGGTTGCAGCTCTGTCATTTGATGTTTATGTTGCTATTATGCAGAAGAAAGAGAAATAAAGACAGATAATTCATTTCAGTATGTTAGTACTTAAAATATGTATCCAAGGTTGCTTAAAAATAAGTTCCTCCTTAGAAATATGATGTGGATTTCATCAATGCATCATTTTAAAATTTAAAATCTAGGTACAATCAATGTACAATGATAAAAATTGTCCTTGCTTGAATATAAAGCCTCAGATTATACAACTCTGAAGAGACTTAGTTACCTAACAACCACTAAAGTGAATTTTACAAAATATATTTTGACATATATACTCTTGGAGAATTTCTCCTTTTAAGCCTTTGCAAAGACACAAGAAATTATGAATACATACATATGCAACCCCATGAACAGTATGAAAAGGCAAAGAAGAATGACACTGATGGATGAACTTTCCAGGTCGGTAGGTGCCCAATATTCTACTGGAGAAGAATGGAGAAATAACCCCAAAAAGAATGAAGAGACAGAGCCAAAGCAAAAACAACACCAGTTGTGGATGTGACTGGTGATGGAAGTAAAGTCTGATGCTGTAAAGAGCAATATTGCATAGGAACCTGGAATGTTAGGTCCATGAATCAAGGCGTATTGGAAGTGGTCAAACAGGAGATGGCAAGAATGAACATTGACATTTTAGGAATCAGTGAACTAAAATGGACTGGCATGGGTGAGTTTACCTCAGATGACCATTATATCTACTACTGTGGGCAAGAATCCCTTAGAAGAAACGGACTAGCCATCATTGTCAACAAAAGAGTCCAGAATAAAGTACTTGGATGCAATCTCCAAAAATGACAGAATGATCTCTGTTTGTTTCCAAGGCAAACCATTCAATATCACAATAATCCAAGTCTATGACCCAATCAGTAATGCTGAAGAAGCTGAAGTTGAATGGTTCTATGAAGACCTACAAGACCTTTTAGAACTAAAAACCAAAAAAGATGTCCTCTTCATTATAGGGGACTAGAATGCACAAGTAGGAAGTCAAGAGCTACCTGGAGAAACAGGCAAATTTGGCCTAGGAGTATAAAATGAAGAAGAGCAAAGGCTAACAGTGTTTTGCTAAGAGAACACACTGGTCATAGCAAACACCCTCTTCCAACAACACAAGAGAAGACACTACACATGGACATCATGAGATGATCAATTCCAAAATCAGAATGATTATATTCTTTACAGCCAAGAATGGAGAAGCTCTATGCAGTCAGCAAAAACAAGACCAGGACCTGACTGTGGTTCAGATCATGAACTCCTTATTGCCAAATTCAGACTTAAATTGAAGCAAGTCGGGAAAACCACTAGACCATTCAGGTATAACCTAAATCAGATTCCTTATGATTATACAGTGGAAATGACTAATAGATTCAAGGGATTAGATCTGATAGACAGAGTGCTTGAAGAACTATAGACGGAGGCTCATGATATTGTACAGGATACAGTGATGAAGACCATCCCCAAGAGAAAGAAATGCAAAGAAGCAAAATGGTTGCCTGATGAGGCCTTACAAATAGCTGAGAAAAGAGAAGCTAAAGGCAAAGGAGAAAAAGAAAGATATACCCATTCGAATGCAGAGTTCCAAAGAACAACAAGGAAAGATAAGAAAGCCTTCCTCAGTGATCAGTGCAAAGAAATAGAGGAAAACAATGGGAAAGACCAGAGATCTCTTCAAGAAAATTAGAGCTACCAAGGTAACATTTCATGCAAAGATGGGCTCTATAAAAGACAGAAATGGTATGGACCTAACAGAAGCAGAAGATATTAAGAAGAGATAGCAACAATACACAGAAGAACTATACAAAAAAGATCTTCATGACCCAGATAACCACGATGCTGTGATCACTCACCTAGAGCCAGACATCCTGGAATGCAAAGTCAAGTGGGCCTTAGGAAGCATCAGTACGAACAAAGCTAATGGAGGTGATGGAATTCCAGTTGAGCTATTTCAAATCCTAAAAGATGATGCTGTGAAAGTGCTGCACTCAATATGCCAGCAAATTTGGGAAACTCAGCAGTGGCCACAGGACTGGAAAAGGTCAGTTTTCATTCCAATCTCAAAGAAAGACAATGCCAAAGAATGTTCAAACTATCACACAATGTACTCATCTCACACTCTAGCAAAGTAATGCTCAAAATTCTTCAAGCCAGGCTTCAACAGTATGTGAACTGTGAAATTCCAGATTTCATGCTGGATTTAGAAAAGGCAGAGGAACCAGAGATCAAATTGTCAATATCTGTTGGACCATTGAAAAAGGAAGAGAGTTTCAGAAAAATATCTACTTTTGCTTTATTGACTATGCCAAAACCTTTAACTGTGTGGATTACAACAAACTGTGGAAAATTTTTCGAGAGATGGGAATACCAGACCACTTGACCTGTCTCCTGAGAAATCTATATGCAGACCAAGAAGCAACAGTTAGAACTGGACATGGAACAACAGACTGGTTCCAAGTAGGGAAAGGAGTACATCAAGGCTGTATATTGTCATCCTGATTATTTAACTTATACGTAGAGTACACCATGCAAAATGCTGGACTGGATGAAGCACAAGCTGCAATCAAGATTGCCAGGAGAAATATCAATAACCTCAGATATGCTGATGACACCATCTTTATGGCAGAAAGCGAAGAAGAACTAAAGAGCATCTTCATGAAAGTGAAAGAGGACAGTGAAAAAGTTGGCTTAAAACTCAACATTCAGAAAACTAAGATCATGGTATCCAGTCCCAACACTTCATGGCAAATAGATGGGGAACAATGGAAACAGTGAGAAACTTTATTTTGGGGGGTCCAAAATCACTGCAGGTGGTGATTGCAGCCATGAAAGTAAAAGACACTTGCTCCTTGGAAGAAAAGCTATGATCAACCTAGATAGCATATTGAAAAGCAGAGACATTACTTTGCCAACAATGGTCCATCTAGTCAAAGCTATGGTTTTTCCAGTAGTCATGTATGGATGTGAGTTGGACTATAAAGAAAGCTGAGTGCCAAAGAATTGATGCTTTTGGACTGTGGTATTGGAGAAGGCTCTTGAGAGTCCCTTGGACTTCAAGGAATCCAACCAGTCAATCCTAAAGGATTGCAGGGACCCTTGCAGATCCTGATTACAGGTAAATGATTAAAGCAAACTCTTTATCTTGGGGACTGTTCGAAGGTTCTCAACCAGACCCTCCCAATTCTTTCAGTCCCCTGACACATGCGTCTTTCCTTTCTCAGGCCCTGGGAAGTCTGCTGTGCACCTCCACTTTCTTTTCAAGGGGAACCTCTTCTTCCTCCAGATGGCTTTATTAGAAAGACCCCCAAGATGACTCACTCCAGCTCTCTTCTCCCTGGCTTACACCCCTTGCTCTGATATGTTCTGGAATGAAGACCAGTCTTAAAGTGATGGCACTCTTTTGGCTCTACATCAGGTTGGCAGTCTTGCTCTTAGACTCTGGAGTGGAAGTAGAGTCATATCTCAGTCTACAGTCCATTTAAGCTTTTTGGGGCATCAGCATCAGCACACTAGATCTTTGCATATTTTAGGTGTAGAAGGCACATTTCAAAGCTCTGCTATGGTTCCCCTGGAAGTACCCCCGCTTGAATTGAGATTGGAAGGTCATACTCACCTACATCTATTCTCTGCAGGGGGTGGGTACCAACAACACAGTTGTAGTTCTCTGAGGAAGTTTATTTCTATGCTGCTGCTGCTGCGGCTAAGTCGCTTCAGTTGTGTCCAACTCTGTGCGAACCCATAGACGCCAGCCCACCAGGCTCCCCCGTCCCTGGTATTCTCTAGGCAAGAACACTGGAGTGGGTTGCCATTTCCTTCTCCAATGCATGAAAGTAAAAAGTGAAAGTGAAGTTGCTGTCATGTCCAACTCATAGCAACCCC
>SJYQ01000735.1:791220-803836 GCA_006410935.1 Redunca redunca
TGGTTTTTCCAGTAGTCATGTATGGATGTGAGAGTTGGACTATAAAGAAAGCTGAGAGCAGAGGAATTGATGCTTTTGAACTGTGGTGTTGGAGAAGACTCTTGAGAGTCCCTTGGAATGCAAGGAGGCCCAATCAGTCCATTCTAAAGGAGATCAGTCCTGGGTGTTCATTGGAAGGACTGATGTTGAAGCTGAAACTCCAATACTTTGGCCACCTCATGTGAAGTGCTGACTCATTTGAAAAGACAGTGATGCTGTGAAAGATTGAGGGCCAGAGGAGAAGGGGACGACAGAGGATGAGATGGTTGGTCAGCATCACTGACTCAGTGGACATGGGTTTGGGTAGACTCTGGGAGTTGGTGAAGGACAGGCCTGGCGAGCTGCAGTTCATGGGGTCACAAAGAGTGGGCCACAACTGAGTGACTGAACTGAACTGAACTGAAACTGGACTCTTTTTTTCCTCCTTTTAGATTAGTTCAGCTTCCAAAAGCAATTTCTACATTCACAAATAGGGCAAAATGTTTTGTATTAGTTTTCCTGTGGCTGATATAACAAATTACCACAAACTGGATCACTTAAAATAACAGATAGGGACTTCCCTGATGGCCCAGTGGTTAAGATTCTATATTCCTCATGCAAAGGGCTCCAAATCCCTGGTTGGGGAACTAGATCCCACATGCTGCAACTAAGAGTTTGGATGCCACAGCTAAAGATTCCACATGGCTCAATGAAGATCAAAGATCCCACATGCCACAACAAAGACCTGACACATTATATAATAATAATATTATTATGTTATAGTAAATAAAATAAATAAAATTTCAAAATATATACATATACATATATTTTGTCTCGCAGGTTTAGGGGCCAGAAATCTAAAATCAAGGTGTCAACAGGACCGTGTTCCCTCTACTGGCTTTGAGGAAAAATCTGTTCTTTGTCTATTCTATCTGCTGGTGGCTCGAAGAGTTCCTTGACTTGCAGCCTGATGGCTCCAATCTCATTGCCTTCCCCTCCTAGATCTCAAAACTCTTTCTGCCTCACACCTATAAGAATGCATGTGATTCATTTAGGGCTCATGCAGCTATTTCAGAATAAACTCATCCTCTCAAAATCCTTACTTTAATCACATCTTTTCCCATATAAAGCAATTTCCCCAGGTTCTGAGGATTAGGATGTGGACGTGCCTTTTTGGGAAATCTCTGTTCAACCTACTGCATACCTCTTTTTAGAGCACTTGACATCCCATGAGTAATAGCTAGCATTTATTGGAGGCTTGTCATGTGTTAGCCTAGTAGCCTTTTACTTATGCAACAAAAATATGACTATACCCTTTGAGCAGCCTCTTCTCTTGCACCCAGCCCACTCTGAGAACAGACTCAACACTTCTTCTGGCATTCCTTGCAAAAGCAAGTCCAACTTCAAAAATATTGGCTAGTAATGTAAATGTTATGAAGTGTTCTTAATGTACCTTGCACACAACAGAAAAAACTTTAAGCAATCCTCTTAATTCAATACAGCTGTTCATCTGTTTCATAATCTCACACTTCATCTACAGACTCTACATCTTGTCTCCAATTTTCCTTTTGCCTACACCAAGTTCCTTTATTGTAATGGGCCATTTTGTTACAGCACTTTTCAGTAAAACAAAATTATTAAAGCTCTAAGGTTTAGTTCAAGTCTTTAGACTTAATTTCCTTTATTTGTTATAATCATCTACAACCCTAGGAAGTAAGATTTTGTAGATATATGATAGCAACTTATCCAATGTCATATAGTAGTAGTAGTAAGTAGTAGTAGTAGATTCAAATCCAGATCTTCTGGTGCTAAAGTCTATGATTTTAACCATTATTAAAATAATGACTAATTGCGACATCATTTAAAATATAGATTCTATGCTTGTCTTCTAGACAAATGTTCCCAAAGAAATCTCTCACTTGGTATCCTGAGAAAGAACTAATGAATTGGAACCTTTGGGAACTGGGCCAGGTCTCACATCTTTAACAACCTCTTGGGAAGTTCCTTATTTCAAGAATAAAACCTGTGGTTGATTCCTCTTTGTGGTTAGTTATCTTGTCATCAGTAACGAGTAACGTGCATAGTGCAAGTATAAAAGTTAATGTGTTGAGTTAAACCAAATTGACTTAGGATCTAACACTCTTCAGTATCTGTGATGGAAATGAACTTCCAAGTGAAGATTAAGTGCATTAGCCTGTACTATTTTGAAGGAATCAGAAAAGAAAACTTCAGGTTATGAGGTACTTAGAAATCTAGCAATGTGTTGTGCTTTTGTGGGATTAAATCTTTGGTTCTGTCTCATTGCAACAAAAATTTGAAGTGACAGACCTACCGGTGTTACAGCCCTCAGAAGGACCAGTGTTACAGCCCATTTAATTTCCTCAGACAGGTCTGTTAGGGGAAGCACACTGATTGAAACCACCCACCCTGGCCAGGCACCATAGTAACCATTCACATGAGTTGTTTTATGACAGGAGATCCTGATAAGGAATACGGAACTAATAAGCCACCACCAACCGGAAGCGTTCAGGAAAGGTCTAAAGGAGACACTGCATGTCCGTCCACTTCCCAGAATCCCTCTCGCTAGCATCTGTCTTGGCTGAGCGATGCGTGTGCCACCAGGAAAGACTCTGAATTAGAATGATTGGCCAGAGACTACCGGAAACTAATCTCATTACCATAAAACCTGAGACTGTGAGCCACGCAGCAGAGAAGTTCTCCTGGGTTCCCTTACCCTATTGCTCTCCACCAGGGTGCCCTTTCCCAATAAAATCTTTTGCTTTGTCAGCACATGTGTCTCCTCGGACAACTCATTTCCGAGTGTTAGAAAAGAGCCCAGTTTCGGGCCCTGGAAGGGGTCCACCTTCCTGCAACAGGTCCATGTTACAGCTCTGTGTTACAGCTCAGTTTTATTTAGAAAGTATAGCAAAATACATCCTCGAGGTGTGAGGGCGGGGGCGGGCCAACACAAAAGACACAAAGANTTATTTAGAAAGTATAGGAAAATACATCCTTGAGGCATGAGGAAGTGCTGATCCAAAAGACATGAAGAGAAGAGAAGCCCCCAGTCCAGTTCTGGCTCCTCTTTTTATATGTTTTTTCTCCTCCCCCTGAGACTGCCCTGTGTAAATCAGGCTAGCCAGGAGGGCTGTTTGTTTTACCTGAGGTTCTCACTCAGGTTCTCCTTTGTTCTATTTTCGTGGGCTTTTGCCTTCCTTGTCTTTTAGCTACCACCATTTTAGACTCCTTTTTCCTATTTTAACTACCTAACATTCCCCCCTCAAGAGATGGGAGGCCCAATTCTTTGGGAATAGGGACATCGAGGTCTTTCTGGCTACTTCCTGCTGACCTGGGATAGCAAGGGGCATTGAGTTTCCTCCTCTTGCTAGTCTCAAAACCCAGAGTTCTTATAGTGGTGTCCATCTAAGAGTGAGTGATATTTTCCGTGGTTGGCTGTAGTTTAATACATCCTTGTTGAACTGGCAGTGCATATTATAGCTTTTTGACCTGGGCAGAGACAAAACGGGTTAGACAATTAATAATACATGGAACAATCATAAGCAGCATCAATATGGTGATAACAGGGATTAGTAGGGGCATGAGCCAACTCCAAATTCCCCCTCACCAGGAGAAGGATCCCCCAGAGAGAGACTGTAGCCACTCCAAGAACTCTCCAGCTCATTCTTTAAGACCCTGTAGGGTCTGAATGTTTTTCTTGAGGACTGTGAAACTTTCTTTAACTTAGCTGGAGGTATTCCCACAGAAACAACACAACTCATTCAAGATGGCTCAAGTCACTCCTTGTTTCGGGATCAGGAGCTCTAACTCCTGTCTATTTTGAAGTACATCCTCTGTGAAGCTATGTTGGCTCTTTAGAGCTATCCTGAAAAATCTTATCCCCAGAAACTTAATTTTTAAGTTCATTAGAATGGCACTCATTTGTAGTTTTGAGTAGGTATCTGAGATCTCCCCAGGGGTTCACAGGTGTATTGAGTATCCTCTTCTGTTTTCTTCCAAGGCTTGACTCATGAGTAGTGAATCCAGGAGTTGTGTCCTGGTACCTTGACTGCTGTGGGGGTGGAAAGTATTACAGGATAGGGGCCCTTCCATGTGGGCTGGAGTTGAGCCTTTGGTGACCCATCTTTCCAGACTTTAATCAGGACTTGAGTCCCTGGAGCATATATTGGTGGCTCTTTAGAATCTTTTGGGTCCTGGTTGACACCCCACAAGCATATATCTTGTTGGAATTGTCCAATGGCCATGGTATAAGACCAGAGGGACTGAGCCTCTGGATCAAGGAAGAGGTCACTGACATAAACAAAAGGTCTCCCATATAGCATTTCATAAGCACTGAGACCAACCTGTTCCTTAGGGCCAGTATGGGTGCGGAGGAGAACTATTGGTAAAGCCTCCTTCCATCCCAGGGAGGTCTCCTGGGTTATCTTTTTTTATTGCTGATTTTAAGAATTTGTTGGCTTTTCTACTTTTCCTGAAGACAGGCCTCCAGGCACAATGGAGATAATAAGTAATGCCCAATGCTTTAGAGACCCCTTGGATGACCTTAGAAGTAAATGTTGTCCGATTGTCACTTTGCAATGACCTCAGCAGACCAAATCTCAGAATGATTTCATGGAGCAGTTTTTTTTTTTTTTACCACCTCCTCAGCCTTCTCAGTCCAGGTGGAAAAGCCTTCAATCCATCCTATGAATGTATCTATCATGACTAATAGGTATTTATACCCTTGAGAAACTGGCATCTGGGTGAAGTCCATCTGCCAGTACTCTCCTGGGTAGGTCCTATGTCATCAGATGGGCTGGGACAGCTGGGCTCTTCGAGCTCCTTGAGTTGTTTAACTGGCAAATGGGACAAGAGGAGACCACTTGCCTTATAGTCGTCTGGAGGCCTATTCCTCTGAAGGACCTTTCTAGTAATCTTTGGAGTGCCTTCTCCCCTAAATGAGTGGTGGCATGTGAGGAGTTTACCAATTCCATTGGAGTTTCCCAGGCAGAAAGAGGAGTCCTCTTTGAACCACTCCATATGATCTTCTTGAAAGCATTCACTCTTAGCTTCAAGCGTCTCACCTTCAGTATATGGAGTTTCTGGCGAATTAGTCTGTGGAACTAAGGTGGCAACCCCTATTAGGTCATTGTTCTGTAATGCTGCTCTCTTAGCTGCCTGGTTAGCTGCTTGGTTTCCTTGTGCCACTTCCGTGCTCCCTTTGTGGTGTCCTTTACAGTGGGCAGATGAACTCCCTCTAAGAGCCTACCTGTATTTGACTGGGGACCCTTGGGTGGTCAAGTGGCTTCTTTCTTTCCAAATAGCAGCATGTGGATGTAGCATGGGAAAGGCATACTTGGAGTCAGCATAAATGGCTACTTTTTCACCTTTTCCCAGCTCTAAAGCTGGAGTCAGGGCTATGAGCTCAGCTAATGGGGCTGAAGTACCTGGTGGCAAAGGTTTAGGCTCTGTGGTCTCAAAATTGGAAACTACTCATATCTGGCTCTTCTTTTTCCATCCAATGCAAAGTTGCTTCCATCAGTGTACCAGATTTCCTCAGGATCAATCAGAGCATCTTCTGACAATCCCTCTCATGGTTTTGTCCAATGGTCCGAAGTTTCTAGGCAACAGTGAAAGAAGAGAGAGTCCTCGGGAATAGGCAGGAGAGTGGCAGGGTTAAGAACCTCACAAGGGAATATAATCAGGCCTGGATTTTTCATCAGGACTACTTGATATCTGAGGATTCTTTGATCAGACATCCATAAGTGGCCTCTCCCATTCAGGAGTTGTTTCACTTGGTGGCTGGTAAAAATAGTTAGCTTGCCCCCAAAAGAGAGTTTTAATGCATCTTCTATCAGTACATCAATATGCAAGATTTCGAAGGTGGGGAGAGATCTCTTCCTAATAAGGGAGTAGGACACTCAGGGACCAACAGAAACTGTGGGAAAATATTTGTCCGTCCCAGCAACAAAGAAGTGCTCAGGTGAGTATTTTTGTAATTGTTTTTCCTGTAGCCCCCAAAATGGTACAGATCTGGGGGGAGAAGGCTCTGGAGTAGGAGGTCAAGACAGAGTAGGTAGTCCCTGTGTCAACCAAGAAATTCTCGGACCTACCTGCCACATCCAGTTGCACCCTTGGCTCCAGCTCCATGATGGTTATCTGTGACAGGTGGGTTGGCTGGAGTGGGCTGCTTCAGTCCTGCTGAATCATTGTGAGGGAAGACTTGGCAGTTGACCTTGAGGCTCTTGGGCCTGAGGACAGAGTGCTGCCCAATGTCCCAATTGTTGGCATTTGTAGCAAGGAGACTTGTCACGGTTTGGACATGCTTTGGCCCAATGTCCTGCCTATCCACATATTAGTCATTTGCCTCCTACCTTGTCCTTTAAAGACTCGGGGTTTGACATAGAGCTTCCCTGGAGGGCAGCCAGCCTCTGGGCATGGCTTGTCCCTTTCCTGGGCCTTGGTCTCTCTCTCTTGTTTTCTGTTATAAAAGGTATTGGTGGTTGACTGGCCCATCTCATCTAAAGAGGAAGCAGGGTCCTGCTGCTGTGGCTGTTGTAACTTTATCCTGATGTCTGATGCATGTTGGGACAGCAATTTGTCCTTTAAAATCACCCATCCCTCATAAGAGTCTAAATCAAGATTGGTAAACTTCTGGAGGGCTTCTTTTAGCCTTTCCAGAAAGGCAATGGGATTCTCATTGGACTCCTGAGTTATTGCTGAGGTTGGGCACAGTCCCATGGCTAATAGGCTTCCTTCTATTTCCACGTGTGGACTTCTTAGGCTTCTGAGGCTTTTTGAAGCTTATCCTACCCAGTACTGTTGCAACCTGAGAGCCGGGCATCCCTGGGTCAGGGTGCAGATCCCTGGGCAGGCTGAGGCATGACAACCTCTTGGGGACTGAATCCCTGGGCAGGTTGAGGCAGGGTGGCATCCCGAGAATTGGGTCCCTGGGCAGGTCGAGGCATGTTGACCTCCTGGGATGCCCAGACTGGTGGATCCTGAGCAGGTTGAGGTGTGACAACCTTTCAAGGACTGGATCCCTAGGCAGGTTGAGGCAGGTCGGCCTCCTGGGACCCCAGGACTGGAGTTGGGCATCCCCAAGGTCTCCAGCATGACCAGCGCTGGGTAGGATTGAGGGGTTGTAATCTTAACTCACTGTCAGTTTGTTCATCACAGATGGGAATAGATATCACGATGTAAAGCAATCCAAGCCTGTGCCCTGAGACTAGGAACCTGGTGAAGCAGCCATAAGCCTTATCCTCTTATTGCTCTGAGGAAATGTAAGTCACTGATTTCTTGCCCTAGTCCTCCATAAGAGCAGCTTAGGGTGTCTCCAATGGTAAACATTTCATTGTCATAGACCAACTTTAGGTAATAGGAGAAGTAATGACAAGGGAGTGGGTTATCTGGTCCTGTTAGAAGCATTAAGAATACTTTAAAAATAAGCAGGATGGAGCAATGTTGCCTACAAGGGGGCAGGGTCCTGGCTGTAGGAGTTAGAAGGTGGCTTAAGAACAAATTGATAAGAGGCAACAGACCAGATGTTTCATAAAAGTGGAGTGGAGATTTGATCCAGGGGTATGTTTGTAACTTTAGGAGAAGGGTGGTAAAGGTTGGGCCCAAACAGCCTGCAGAGCTAATTCCCAAAGTGGCAAACATTATCCCTGGAAGCCCAATTGCCCTTGAAGGGATGCCAGCAGATGGACTTCTACCAGCCATTGTGTGCCTGTCACCCACCTTAGCAGGTTCACTGAGAGATGCTGTTGTTGCACACATTGTAGGAAACATGGAAGATGAAGGCCTGAATATCTAGAGGGATTGGATATTATACAGCATTTCCCTCCCAAGGGCCAGCTATTTTCTGGTTGTTCCTCCAGAAGACTGTAGAGGCAACATTGTGGGCCCAGATAGGGCTCAGGAAAAAGAGCATGAAACAGGAGGGAAGGGGGCAGGGCACAACTTTTGAAAGAATGACAGAGCCCAAGGGCATAACATAAACTGATTAAAATCAAATGGGTCCAAGAAGATCAACTAAACCTTGGTCCTCAATCTACAAGCTAAATGATACACCCAGAGGCCCCAGGACAGTTCCAAGGCACTGTCGAAAGACCTAGGAGTGGGTGATTCCCTAATTGTTGGAATGAACCTCCCACTCATTAGCATATGAAATCACCCAGCTCGCAGAAACTAACCACAACACATTCCATGGCCACTGCACTCTCCTCTGTGATGGCCCACACTCTGTGGAGTGTGCTTCTCTCTGAATAGGAACAAATTCACCTCTTACCTCTGTGAGCTGGTGCGCTTTCTGCTGAGTTTGTTTTTTGCTGTCCCAGTTTCCAGCATGCTGGGCCTCATGTCACTTCCGCTGCGGTGGGTTTTCTTTTTCTTCCATTTCCACCGTGGGGAGCTTTCGCTGAGTTGGGCTTCTGCTGTGCTTGGCCTCTGCCTCGCAGGGGCTGAGCCAAGGTTGTTTCAGCCGGGTTAAATGTGAGTCACAGCACCATAGATGTTGGGGAGTTTGTAATTTCTTTGGTTCTGTCTCATTGCAACAAAAATTTGAAGTGACAGACCTACCTGTGTTACAGCCCTCAGAAGGACCAGTGTTACAGCCCATTTAATTTCCTCAGACAGGTCTGTTAGGGGAAGCACACTGATTGAAACCACCCACCCTGGCCAGGCACCATAGTAACCATTCACATGAGTTGTTTTATGACAGGAGATCCTGATAAGGAATACGGAACTAATAAGCCACCACCAACCGGAAGAGTTCAGGAAAGGTCTAAAGGAGACACTGCATGTCCGTCCACTTCCCAGAATCCCTCTTGCTAGCATCTGTCTTGGCTGAGCGATTCGTGTGCCACCAGGAAAGACTCTGAATTAGAATGATTGGCCAGAGACTACCGGAAACTAATCTCATTACCATAAAACCTGAGACTGTGAGCCACGCAGCAGAGAAGTTCTCCTGGGTTCCCTTACCCTATTGCTCTCCACCCGGGTGCCCTTTCCCAATAAAATCTTTTGCTTTGTCAGCACATGTGTCTCCTTGGACAACTCATTTCCGAGTGTTAGAAAAGAGCCCAGTTTCGGACCCTGGAAGGGGTCCACCTTCCTGCAACAGGTCCATGTTACAGCTCTGTGTTACAGCTCTGTTTTATTTAGAAAGTATAGCAAAATACATCCTCGAGGTGTGAGGGCGGGGGCGGGCCAACACAAAAGACACAAAGAGAAGAAAAGCCCCGCCCCCCGGTCCAATTTTGGCTCCTCTTTTTATATGTTTTTCCTCCTTCCCCTGAACCTGTACTATGTAAATCGGGCTAGCCAGGAGGGCTGTTTGTTTTACCTGAGGTTCTCACTCTGGTCCCCAGATGTTCCTTTGTTCTAGTTTTGCAGGTTTTTCCCTTCTTTGTCTTTTAGCCACCACCATTTTAGACTCCTTTTCCTATTCCAACTACCTAACATCTGCATATATATATATGTGTGTGTGTGTGTGTGTGTGTGTGTGTGTATGTATGTATATAACTGAAGAGGTTAGACATTCAATAGTTCTGCTCTGTACTGGGCATGTTAGTCTTTCTGTTACATTATTTATTCCTTTGCATTCTTTCTTTCTTTTACCCATTTCATCTTATTCTCTTCTTGTTTTAATGCTAGCCTATTTTCTCCTAATGGTTTACTCTTCTTTGATACAGGTCAGCGACTTGTCATACTGAGTATATCAAATGCTTTTCTAAAGTCATTCAGTTTTCTTGATAAAGGTGCTGAGAAAATTCAATAGGAAGGAGTCTTTTTAACTGATAGTGCTAGGAAAATTGAATATCCACATGGAAAAAGATGACACTGAACTAAATCACACTATATATAAAATTTAACTTAAAATGGACCACAAACCTAATCTAAATGTAAAAGCTAATACTGCGAAAATGGCATAGGGGAAATTTTCTTGGATGTGACAAAAAACTACAAGTGAAAAAATTTTTTTGATACTTCTGCATTTCAAAAGATAGTGAAAAAAGATTGTGAAAAGATTCATAGAATGTGAGAAAATATTTGCAAATCACATATCTAATAAGAGACTTGTATCCAGAATAAGGAACTCTTACAGCTCAATAATATAAAGATATATATAATCTAATTAAAATGGATAAAGGATCTGAATAGACATTTCTCAAGAAAAGATGCACAAGTGGTCAATAAACACAAAAAAATCATTAACTATTAGGGAAGTATAAATCAAGATGACAATAAGATGTCATTCTTGTCCACTAGAATGGCCACAACAAAAAAGTAGGATAGTAACAAATGTTGCAGAAGGCAATGGCAACCCACTCCAGTACTCTTGCCTGGAAAATCCCATGGATGGAGGAGCCTGGTAGGCTGCCGTCTATGGGGTTGCGCAGAGTTGGACACGACTGAAGTGACTTAGCAGCAGCAGCAGCAGCAGCAACAAATATTGGAAGATATGGATAAATTAGAACCTTCATACACTGCTTGGGAATGTAAAATGGTGTAGCTGCTTTCAAAACAGTTTGGCAAGTCCTCAAAAAGTTAAGCACTGAGTCAACATGTGATCCAACATTTCTGCTTTTAGCTATCTACCTAAGAGAAATGAAAGGTAAAAATGTCCACATAAAGACTTGTACATGAATGTTTACAACAGCATTATTCACAATAGCTACCCCCCGCCAAAATGGAAGCAAATCAGATGTCCATCAACTGACAAATGTGTAAGCAAAATGCAATGGAATACTCTTCAGTAGTAACAGGCAATAAAAAGAAGAAGAAAAATGAACTGTTATATGATACAATCAGGGCTGGGGGGCAGGTGGGTGGGGATGGGAAATCACTGTTTATGCCTGTCATTTTTTAAAAAAATAATAAAAATCTTCTAAAATTAGATTGGGTGATGGTTGTATATGTAAACATAAGATATTTATTCATTTAATTATTTCAATCAATGACTTTTATGATATATAGGTTGTATTTTTAAAAAACTATTAAAATTATCTGTTCTTTTGTATACAATCAATAATTTTAAGTGATCCACTGTTTGTTCAATTTAATGTTTTTTCTATTTCCGGAAGTCCCTCTCATAAATGCTATGGTGTTTTTTTACCTTCATCTTTAAACAAGGAGAGTTCTAATCAAAAGACTAGACAATAAATGACATCCATTCAGTTTTTCAAGCCCCAAATTTTGAACTCATCCTCAACTCCCTGAAAGACCACACCAAATCCATCTGTATAAATGTTTAGTCCTGTTAGTTGACTCTACCTTAAAGATACATTTATAATAGACAAAGTTTTCTGAGAAGTTCCATATGAAAGATGCTTATGACATGACAACTAAATGTAACACTGGATCCTATATTGGAAAGGAACAATGCTGTAAAGGACATTACTAGGTCAATGTACGAGGACGAGATTGGAATATGAACGGTGAATTAGATTAAATTAGATGCTCTATCAGTGTTTTAGTTCATTGTTGATGTGGAATTTGTACAAGGGTTAGGTAAACGATGATCCCTATTCCTCGGAAATGCACAGTGAAGAATTTAACAGTAAAGGGCCATGGGACTTCCCTGGCAGTCCAGGGGCTAAGGCTCTGCTTCCAGTGCGTTGGGTTCAACTTCGATCCCTGGTTGGGGAACTAGGATCCCACATCTACAGAGCATGACCAAACAACAACAATAAAAGCAAACAAACAAACCTGTTGAATAATTGAATAAATAATCAGAGCATTCTTTCAAAAAAAAAAAAGTAAAGGGCTATGATGTATGATGAATCTAAATTACCCTCAAATAGTTCAGAGAGAGGGTAATGAGGCTTGAGAAAGAGAGGAAGAAGGGGATAAAGCAAGTGAGCTTAATATTAGCGACAGGTGAACCTAGTAAAGGATATATTTGTAGGTTTCTTTATCTCCAGAATCTAAGCACACCTTATCACCTGATGCAAAACAACCTATCTCAAAGCCACCATCTTCATTAGTTCAGTTCAGTTCAGTTGCTCAGTCATGTCCAACTCTTTGCGCCCCATGAATCACAGCACACCAGGCCTCCCTGTCCATCACCAACTCCCGAAGTTCACTCAGAATGACATCCATCGGGTCAGTGATGCTATCCAGCCATCTCGTCCTCTGTCATCCCCTTCTCCTCCTGCCCCCAATCCCTCCCAGCATCAAAGTCTTTTCCAATGAGTCAACTCCTCACATGAGGAGGCCAAAGTGCTAGAGTTTCAGCTTTAGCATCATTCCCTCCAAAGAAATCCCAGGATTGATCTCTTCAGAATGGACTGGTTGGATCTCCTTGCAGTCCAAGGGACTCTCAAGAGTCTTCTGCAACACCACAGTTCCAAAGCATCAATTCTTCGGCACTCAGCCTTCTTCACAGTCCAACTCTCACATCCATACATGACCACAGGAAAAACCATAGCCTTGACTAGACGGACCTTAGTTGGCAAAGTAATGTCTCTGCTTTTGAATATGCTATCTAGGTTGGTCATAACTTTTCTTCCAAGGAGTAAGCATCTTTTAATTTCATGGCTGCAATCACCATCTGCAGTGATTTTGGAGCCCCCCAAAATAAAGTCTGATACTGTTT
>SJYQ01000735.1:804140-829977 GCA_006410935.1 Redunca redunca
TAAAAAAAAAAAAAGAATATAGGTGAGGGTTATATATTTCTTATTCATTTTAAGAAATATGATCAACTGTCCAAGTAATATAATAACACCAAAAAAGTAAAATATAACTCATCACTAGTCTTTCTTTCTGCCTCTTTATGAAATTATATTTTTGCTTTTCTACATTATTAACATTTTTGCCCATTTTATAGTTATAATACAAAAAAATATAAAAATTTTTACCTCTTTGTAGTTAAGTATACAGTCCTTCATTTTTTAAGTGTAAGCATTAGCGGACTTGGCTTTTTAGCATTCTAAAATATCATTTTAGTCAGTGCACAATATTTCATCAAGTAATTGCATAATAATTAATCCTTTCATCATTGGTGAATATTTAGGAGGCATGTATACTCTTAACAATTATTGTAGGGTAGAGATTTTTTTAAAAAAAAACATTAATCTGTGAAGTTTGAATTCATTATAGTTTTCATTCTGGTGAATAAAGAGTTGGGTAAAGCAGGGTTAGGACTTCTACAGAGCATTATTGGTCCAAAGAGGAGAAAGGAATCAATTGGGTATTATATTTTCCATAATAGAAATGCAAAATACTCAATTATTTAAAAAATTCAGAACAAGAGAAATGAACATTATTTAATAATTAAGAAAAATATTCCAAGGAGTACTTTGGTTCCATAAAGCCTTTCAACAGTGAGGAGCAAGGAATAAAGGGAGGCAGGCAAGAGTGGAAAAGAGAAACATATGTAAGGAATTAGGTGCCCTCGAAGAGAGAGATTCGTACAGATGACTATGATCTCTGCTCATTTTTCCTACCTCTTCTTACCTGGAAGGTTATATCTACCAGCCATAGCTTTCAACCTATATAACTGTTTGAAACATTTCTGCCTTTGAGAAGCAACAATGGGAGGGCCCCAAGTCATGTCATCTGCTGTCGCTTTAACTTCGTAGCCTACTTTTTGCCCCTGGTGTTTTGCTGGTTCCCATGCTTGGAGTCTTAGCCTTGTGTTTCTAAGATGGGTATACTAACTTCTATGAAGCTGAGCTTTCTTCCCTGTTTTCTTTTTTTTCTCACTTCAGTTCTACCCCAAGAGTAGATTTCTATTGTTATATTCAGGATCTTTTAGATGATGGGTAGATCACTGGATCTTTTGTTAATACATTCTGTACATGTACTGGAGCTCCCATCCATTGTTCAATTCTCCAATGTTGTAACTGACAATAACCTTCCCCAAGCATGCTGGGCTGCTCAGTTCTAGCCATTCACCTGCCTTGCCTGTGGATGGATATTTATTCTGTCTTCAGATGCAAGTCGTCTCAGCCTGTCTGTCTCACTGCGGGTCAAAACTGAGGGATGGATCAACAAAGTTCAGTAAAAAGTGAGGCTTAAAACCATCTTGTCTGTTTTAAACATTTAAAGCATTAAAATTAAAAAAATTAAATATTAGGTTTTAAATGTTTAAAATGTGTTTTAACACATTTGCATTTTGCAAACTTTTGCAACCCTTTTTAACAGTGGTTTGCATACTTTATATTATTTAGTGGGAAGTCAGCTGCAAAAGCTCCAGGACTAGACAGGATAGTTCAATAACTCATGTTAAATGATTCACAAAATGTTTTTGTACAAGTGCTGAGTGAAGGGAAGATGAGCGTAAGTCATATATGAGAAAAGGACACAGGGTTTAAAATCTGAAGGAGTCCCTCCTTGTTCACCACGACAGTGGGCTTGATACTTAACAACTCTAAGCCTCAGTTTGCTCATTGCCAAATTGGTGATGATAGCCATCTAAACATCCGATGGAGGATTAAGTTATTAATAAATAATGTAATAGGTTTTTGATAGTTAATGTGTATAGCTAAGTTTTTTTTTGTTTTTCCTATGTACAAGCCCTGTGAAAAGGTCCTAAGCATACCAGAGGCACATTCTGAATTTGCAGGCTGTGCCACAGGAAGCCATTCATTTATGCGTTAAGTGTTTTTTAGTTTTTCAGAAATATATTCCCCATAGTCAAGTGGCTTACCACCTAGTGAACCTGGGTTGGAGAAAATCCTTATAAATTGGACAAGAAGTCTAGGATGAACCAACCCCTCAAATGATGTTACTTGTAATTGCTTAGAGTATTGTTTTGGATCTGATAACAAATTAGATTCAAAAAGTTGATATTACCTATGTAGTTTATTTGCTCTGGGGATTAAATTATGCAGAAATGTAAAAAGGAAGGAAACAAGAAAGATCCAAGCTGTCAGGTATTGATACCTCTGATTGTAGAGGGAAAAAGGACTGCCGAAAGGAGAAATTTTCTGCACCTAATTTGAAAACCTAAAGGCCAAAGAGATATCTCTTTCTCTGTCTTTATTCACTCAGCAAATATTTCTGAATCCCTATTATCTGCTCTGTTTTGTGTCAGGTTCCAGGAGTTCAGAAGTGTAGTTTCAGCCTTCTTGTGCCTGCCTGGGAGGGACATACAGAAATGATCACAATATGAAGTACTAATCAAGGTACATGCAAATTCTATGAAAGCATAGAAGGAAAGCAGTCAGTATTATTTATTTGAGTCATGAAAGCTATTTGAGGTCTTAAAAAATAATCTAGATGTCACCAGAAATCTAAGGATTTTCCAGGAGGCTGAGACCTAAGCAAAAACACAGGATGTGAAGAAATTATGTATGTAACATATACAGAAACAGTGCAAGATATGGGAGGGGGAGAAGGGAAGGTTTGGAGTCAAAGATACAATTTGAAGTTGTCTAAGTGAGTGGTTGGGGTTCCCTGGCAGATCTGCTGGTAAAGAATCCACATGCAAGAGGCCTTGGTTTGATTCCTGGGTGAGGAAGATCCCCCGGAGAACGGATAGGCTACCCACTCCAGTATTCTTGGGCTTCCCTGGTGGCTCAGTCGGGAAAGAATCTGCCTGCAATGTGGGAGACATGGGTTCGATCCCTGGGTTGGAAAGATCCTCTGGAGGAGGGCACTGCAACCCACTCCAGTATTCTTGCCTGGAGAATTCCCATGGAGAGAGGAAGCCTGGTGGGTTGCAGTCCATGGGGTTGCAAAGAGTCAGACACAACTGAGAGACTAAGCACAGCACAAGTGAGTGGTTGGCAAATTATGGCCCTTAGGCTGGCGCACCACTTGTTTTAGTAATTAGAGTTTTATTGTAACACAGCCACACTGTAGATGACACTTTAGGTATCGTTTATAGCTGCTTTCAAGCTGTAACAATAGAATTGAGTAGCTGTGAAAGAGGAGAATCCCATGGACAGAGGAGCCTGGTAGGCTGCAGTCCATGGGGTTGCAAAAAGTTGGATACGGCTGAGTGACTTCACTTTCACTTTTCACTTTCATGCATTGGAGAAGGAAATGGCAACCCACTCCAGTGTTCTTGCCTGGAGAATCCCAGGGAAGGGGGAGCCTGATGGGCTGCCGTCTATGGGGTCACACAGAGTCAGACACGACTGAAGCGACTTAGCAGCAGCAGCAGCTGTGAAAGAAATCACATAGTCTGCATGCATAAAATATTTACTGTATGGCCAGTAACAGGAAAAGTTTGCTGGTTTAGGTAATAAATGGTAAAGGACTAAGCTTAGGAAGCAGCATGCAATGGAGAGAAAAAGACAGATTTGTGAAGCATTTTAGAGTTTTTTTTAAATAAAGAATATATTTATTTTTATTGCTCTTTTTGCTTTTTATTACTACATAGTCCTATAAATGTAATAGATATTTAGTATAAACAATTTAAATAATGCAGTGTGTATAAAATAAATAGTAAAAAAATTCAAACAATAGCAAACTGTGAAGAGAAAGTGAATGTCCTTGGGGCAACAAATGTTAACAGTTTGAAGTATTAATACATTTTTTTCCCAAGACTGTTTCATACATATATATATATATATATATATATANGCATATATATATATATATATATATTCATATTCATTTGTTTGCTTTTATAAGCAGGGTCATTTTATACAGACTGTGCTATAGCCTGCTTTTATCACTTAACAGTATACCACAGACCTCTTTCCGTGTCGTGATATATACATCTGTCTCATGTCCATTAACAGTTTTATATTTTAAACATTCTTCTGTAGAGAAGTTCAATTGAATTATTAATTCATTCTAAAGGTATCTATTGAGAAATGTAGTGTGTATCTGTGCAATTGTCTACTTAGAACTTGTGTCCACATGTCTTCTGAGGACTACTCCTTCTGTCCTCTGTTTCTGCACAATGATAGCCTTCGTACTAGTAGTAGTTAATCCGGTTTCTTGGCCTCCATTCTCCCGTTCAAGTATGGGCATTTAACGCAAGTCAGCTATTGCAGAAATAGCTGCTGCTGCTGCTGCTGCTGCTAAGTCGCTTCAGTCGTGTCCGACTCTGTGCGACCCCATAGATGGCAGCCCACCAGGCTCCCCTGTCCCTGGGATTCTCCAGGCAAGAACACTGGAGTGGGTTGCCATTTCCTTCTCCAATGCGTTAAAGTGAAAAGTGAAAGTGAAGTCGCTCAGTCGTGTCTGACTCTTAGCTACCCCATGGACTGCAGCCTGCCAGGCTCCTCCGTCCATATGAGTTTCCAGGCAAGAACACTGGAGTGGGTTGCCGTTGCCTTCTCCAGCAAAAATAGCTAATCACCAATAAAATCTGGGTTTCCATTTCCACACTACAGTTGAAGAAACTGAACCACAGCTCAGATAATGTCCAGATACTAGAATGTGTGCCTTCAGAGAACACCAGCAGTCCACCAAAAGCTGTTCTCCCATTCTTACTGGGTGTATTTTATATATAGGTAGAGTTCACTTCTTAGACTCTCTTGTATCTATGTGATTGTAGTAACTAAATGAAATGTGAGTGAAAGAAATGCACTTAATTATGCTAGTTATGTGAAGCTGTGAAACAATTTATAGTTTAAAAGAACAGTAAACATTACATAAGGGAAAATACGCTGTTGCGTGAACACTATTGTCTCTGGTGGCAGATACTTTAGCTTATTCACATTAACACTGACCCTCGCCAACAGCCTGCAGGCACCAGTGCTGGGATGGCTTGAAAGTGTTAGTAGCTCAGTGACCCCATGGACTGTAGCCGGCCAGGTTCTTCTCCATGGAATTCATCGGTAACAGTTCCCTTCTCCAAGGGATCCAAACCTAGGTCTCCTGCATTGCAGGTGGATTCTTTACCGTCTGAGCCATCAGCAAAGCCCCTGGGATGTCTTAGGCGAGACAACTAACTGTTCCACCTATCAGCAGTCAGGCTGCCTAAAGACTAAAGAGCCCACACCTCCCTCTGGACACGCCCCTAAACAGCCCTGCCCACCAGAGGGCCAAGACTCAGCCCCACCTCCCAGTGGGCAGGCACTTGTTCCTCCCACCAGGAAACCTCCAGACCAGCCTTGCCACCAGAGGGCAGACAAAGGCCAGACCCTACCCCAGGGCCAGCTGGGCCCTGACCTTGCCCACTAGCAGGACAGTGCAACATTCGGGACACTCCAGACCCCATACCAGTTGTGTCAGGAACCGGTCCCTTCCCTCTAACAATATGAAATGAGCTTTGGGATCCCTGGGCCTTGCAGCTAAACTCCACAAACCAGCTCTGCTGTCAGTCATCCAGCACTAACACCAGGATTTGGCTTCACCTGCCAGCAGATGAGCAACAGACAAGAGTCTTAAGGACCCTGACTCCACTCAACAGTGAGTCAGCAACCAGCCACCTCGTGACTAGGCCCTGCTAGCCAGCAACGGGGAAGCATCCACCCAAGTCTGGACCTAGCAACCCACCAGACTAGAGGCCAACCAAGCCCACCAGACTGCCCACATGGTCAACTCACCACTATAGAAGAAGCCATGCAGCCCACTCAGGGGAAAACCACAGAGTATACAGGTTGGGTGATGAGAGAGAGGGGAGTGCACCTCTGGGACACATAGAACCTCCTACAGAAGGTCGCTTCTCCAAGGCTGAGAAAAGTAAGTAACCTACCACATACATAAAAATACAAATGGCAATTTAGATCTTTAGCCCGCCAGGCTCCTCTGTCCATGGGATTCTCCAGGCAAGATTACTGGAGTGGGTTGCCATACCCTCTTCCAGGGGAATCTTCTCAACCCAGGAATCGCACCTGTGTCTCCTGCATTTAGGCAGATTCTTTATCTCTGAGCCACTGGGGAAGCCCCCAAACCTTTGACAGTTTCTGCTTTAAAAATTAAGAGCAACAATATGCCAATACATGAGAAAACTTAGATGAACAGATTCCTTTAAAGACAAAAACCACCAGGCTCATTAAGGAAGAAATAAGTAAATGAAATTAGACTTTTATAATTTGCAGTTCACATTCCTGCTGTGAAAATTTTAGTCTCAGATGGCTTAACTAGTGAATTCTTCCAAACATTTAAGAAAGAAATAATACTAGTTTTCAACAAACTCTTCTAGAAAATTAAAAAGGAGTTGCCTTTTCCCAATTCAGTGGGGCAAAATTTATTGATACCATAACAAAAAAATTACCAAAAATAAAATTACAGATAACTGTTTCTCATAAACATAGATGAAACACTTTAAATAAAAAAATTTGCAATTATAATAAAAATATGTGGAAAGGACAATGCAGGAACACCTTGTTTTATTGTGGTTCTTTTTTTAAATAGTGATTTACATGTATTATATTTTTATAAAATACTATTTTTATACTTAAAAATATTATATTTTCTATAAAATATACCTTTGTGGCAATCTTGCATCAAACAAGTCCATCAGCACCATTTTTCCAGCAGCATTTGATCACTTTGTATCTTTGTGTCACATTTTGATAATTCTCACAATATTACAAACTTTTTCATTATTATATTTGTTGTGGTAATCTGTGGTCAGTGAGGTTTAATGTTACTACTATGCTCACTGAAGGCTCAGGTGATGGTTACTGTTTTACAGCAATGAAGTACTTTTCAATTAAGGTATGTATACATTTTTTAGACATAATGTTGTACACTTAATAGATTACAGTATGTGCTAAGTTGCTTCAATTATGTCTGACTCTTTGCGACCCTATGGACCATAGCCTGCCAGTCTCCTCTGTCCATGGGATTCTCCAGGCAAGAAGACTGGAGTGGGTTGCCATGGCCTCTTCCAGGTGATCTTCCTGACCCAGGGATCAAACCCACATCTCTTATATTTCCTGCATTGGCAGGCAGGTTCTTTACCACTAGGGTCACCTAGGAAGTACAGTGTAAACATAGTTTTGTATGCACTGGGAAACCAAAATATTCATGTGACTTGCTTTATTGATATATTCGCTTTCTTGCAGTGGTGGTCTGGAACTGAACACATAATATCTCTGAAGTATGCCTGTACGTCGTGATCATATGGGGCTTATTCCAGAAATACAGAATTGATTTAACATTTGAAAACCAGGCAATGTAATTCACCATAACAACAAACTAAGCAAGAAAAATCATATGGATTATCTCAGTAGACCCAGAAAAGCATAGTAGAGAACACTGGGTTATGTGATATTTTTTTAGTGAAGATACCAAAAACACCATCCATTAAGAAAACTGAAAAATTGTTCATCAAAATTAACAATTCTTGCTCTGCAAGAGATATTTCTTGGAGAGTGAAGGATGAAACATGGACTGAATAGAAATATTTGTAAATCATAAGTCTGATAAATGACTTATAGCCAGAATATACAAATAACTTTCAAAATTTAGTAGTAAGACAACAAGCAATCCACAATAATGAGCAAAAGCATTTGAACAGACACATTATTGAAGAAGATTTATAAATGGAAAATAATCACATGAAAAATGCTCAACATCATTAGTAATTAAGGAAATGCATTTGAAACTACTACATACCTACTAGAATGGCTAAAATTAAAAAGATTGATTTTGGTGAAGATGTTTAGAAAATACAATGGTCATACACTCACTGTTCATGGGAATATAAAATGGTATGACTGTTTTAAACAACAGCTTGCCAGTTCTTAAGAAAGTAAACACACTTTCCTCAGGATCCCATGATTTCATTTCTAGGAATTTACCAAAATAAATTAAAACAGGTGTCTACATAAAGACATGTACAGAAGTGTTCATAGCAATACTATTTGCAATAGTGAAAACCTGGATAGTGCTCAAATACGCTATTGAAAAGTGAATGAACAAATTATGGAATATCTTACAATAGAATATTCCTCAGCAATACACTTGGAATTACACTTGGTAATATCTGCTTCTCCAGCAAGGGAAAACATAGAAGACAGTTGGGTAGAAGACATTTCAGACAAAACCAAAAGCAACAACAGAACCTTTTGACAGCAGCATATGTCAAAAAAAGCTGTTGGCAGCCATCAGTTCAGTTCATTTCACTTGCTCAGTCAGGTCCGACTCTTGGCAACCCCATGAATCACAGCACGCCAGGCCTCCCCGTCCATCACCAACTCCCGGAGTTCACTCAGATTCATGTCCATCGAGTCGGTGATGCTATCCAGCCATCTCATCCTCTGTCACCCCTTCTCCTCCTGCCCCCAATCCCTGCCAGCATCAGGGTCTTTTCCAAAGAGTCAACTCTTTGCATGAGATAGCCAGCGTATTGGAGTTTCAGCTTCAGCATCAGTCCTTCCAATGAACACCCAGGACTGATCTCCTTTAGGATGGACTGGTTGGATCTCCTTGCAGTCCAAGGGACTCTCAAGAGTCTTCTCCAACACCACAGTTCAAAAGCATCAATTTTTCGGTGCTCAGCTTTCTTCACAGTTCAACTCTTACATCCATACATGACTACTGGAAAAACCATAGCCTTGACTAGAAAGACCTTTGTTGGCAAAGTAATGTCTCTGCAGTCATAGGAGAATAATTACTTCAGTAGAAAATGTCAGTGCAAGGCTGTGTAACTGAGGCTGGGAAATGGCCTCTAGCATATTTTCACACAAACCGATGTGACAATGAGATGCGTTCACCTGGGAGCATTTGATCTACTGATGTGTCTGTTGAATATTATCCCTGTTCTGGGCTTTCCTTTAATTTTAATAATAACCTCATGTTTCTATATTGTGTCCATTTAACTTAGATGTGAAGAACTGGTGGGGAGTTGAGGGGTGTAACAGACTGCTGCCCTTTGTAAGTAATTCGAGTCTTCTCTGGTGGAAGTGAGTTGGAAATAACCTTTTGTCACATTCTACTATTTACTTGAGCTATGGGATTTTAAGTAAATGATTGAATATTATCTCTGCCCTTTGAAATTTGAGTATCTAATTGACCACTGTTAGCCATACTTCAACTGATCTAATCTTTAAATCTCAAAAATAAAGCTCCATTCTGAATGGGGTATGCTAGCATCAAATACCAGAGCAATTTTGGATGTAGAGTGTTTCCACTCAGGTAGTATAAAATCAGATGCAGAATTTGACTTATAGTGCCATAGTTTCCTTACCTTGAGTAGGAGAATGGTGTTTATAAAATAAATTCCTTGACAGAGTATTTCATGTAACATTTTTTGGTTTCTTCCTGTCAAACCAATCACATATTTTTCTTCTAAATACAAAGGATAAGAAAAACTTGAGGCAGCCTAGACTTTCCTTATATTGATCACGTTCAATGATTTTGCTATTGACTTTCTACAAAGTTAGGAAATAAGAGCAAGAAATTGGCATAATAACTGTAGCCTGTAATATTCCCGGTACTTCTTTTTCAGTATTTGTGCTCGATTCTTGACCATCTGCCTTCTTGCCGGCTTTCTGTTTGTGTTCCTAAGACCTGTTATTCGGTATAATCTAATGTCATCTNAAAAAAAAAAAAAAAAAAAACAACCTTAGGTACTGGCCATAATTCTATTGATAATTCAGAGACCTCTCTTTCAGGTTAGGAGGAAAACAAAGAAAGCAGAGGAAAAAAATTATGGGCAAACATTTTGAAAGTATATACTATTAGTCACAGAGAGTATGTGGAGAGGCTGCAAGCAGTCTTTGTAAAACCATCAGCACAAAAGGAAAGCAAGTAAAATTAATGTCCTCCTAAGCTTAGATCCATTGACCTCTTCCTGACGGGAAATTCAAAGGCAACCCCAGGAGCCTTCAGCAACAGATTATATAACCTTGTGTGCAGCTAAAACTTATATATTGAATTCAGATATTAGCACTTCTGATCAAGTAAATTCAAAGAAAAATGTGCTGGGATCTGCCATAAGAAAGGACCTGGAGAGGTAAAAGCAATATATACATATATCTATATCTGTATATATGATATCTGTTTCATGTACAGTGAGATGAAAAAACTATTAACAGCTGGATTTTATTGAGGAAATGCTTAGATTTTTTTTTTAAAGAAGTGAATTTTCTAGGAAACACCAAACCTGCGTCTTTAAGGGTGGTCCTAATATCTGCCATTTCTCCCCATAATGCTTTTTTTCTTCTTTAATTTGCTATCTTGGTTCGGGGGCAGAGAGTTTCACCTTTTGGCTTTTTTTTTTTTTTTTAACCATGATAGCTCTTATACAGGCAAGGAAGCAGTATGGGCATTCTGCCAACTACCAAGGCTGTCTATTTCAGTTACACATTTGAGGATGAGGGAATGATCATGGAGGGCTCCATGGGCATGGGATACCCAGTATGAGTTAAACTTAATCTAGAAAGCCAGATATCCAGGTTTCAGTGTCAACTTGGACCCTGTACCCCGAAACCTCAGCATGCTTGAGAATTCTCCTTTCCCCAGTGGACAGAGTTACGTGAGTAATGGCCACAGGTCCCTTTGGAAAAGGACGGAGGAAGTCATGACCATGTATCCTCTTCCCACTGCTGCTGGATCATTCTTTGTGGGGACCTGACTCCTCCCTCAGGCAAGAGATTCTGGGATAAAAACTTGGCCCATGCCTGGGTCCTGGGCAATGGTTGAGGTCCTGATTGGGATTCTGTCTTTAGCCACCTTCACCCATCCTTGACTTTATTTTGACTGTAAGGATTGAACAATACCTTTTTGGGCTGCTATCTATCTTACCCCTAAGGGCTCTGTTCTCAAAGGAAAAAAATAACACTTTACCTGAAACCCTAAGGGTATGGATTATCAGAGTCTAACATAGGGAAAAGCTTAACATCTGTTTATGATAAACAAGAAATTGAGGAAAGGGGAAGAGACAACTGAGAGGGAGAGAAAAAAGTCTGAGTATTTTAAAAGCAGAGATGTCTAATATTCATTATTCTGAAATGTGAACACTCTACTCAGTCTCCCAAAATCCTCAGTAAAGTTTAGAGTCTGTTTTACAAGTTGAGAGAAGGGACTGATTTCCTCAGTTGGATTTGTATTAATTTCTCATTGCTACTATGATGGATTAACATAAGTTTAGTGGCTTAAAATAACATAAATGTGTTGTAGTTCTGGAGGTGAGAAGTCCAAAAATTGGTCCCACAGGGCCTAAATGAAGGTGTCAGCAGGCTAGCTTCTTCTGGTGTATGCATGCTAAGCCACTCAGTCGTGACCGACTCTTTGTGAACCTATGGACTATAGCCTGCTAGGCTCCTCTGTCCATGGGATTCTCCAGGCAAGAATACTGGAGTGGTTGCCCCAGGGGATCTTCCTGACCCACGGGTCAAACCTGAGTCTCTTAAGTCTCCTGCATTGGCAGGAAGACTCTTTATCAACAGTGCCACCTGGGAAGCCTGTTTTTTCTGGAAGCTCTAGGGAGAATCTCTTCCTGTCTCTTGTGAGGCTTCCTACATTCTCTGGCTTATGGTCCTTTCTCTACCTTCCAAGATAACAGCATCACATCTTCAGATTTTTCTCTCTGATCCTGGCCTCTGTTGTCACCTCTTGTCTGACTGACCCTTGCTTTCTTTTTTTCCTAATAAGGACCCTTGTGATCACATTGGCCCTCACCTACCTGCTACTGCTAAGTCACTTCAGTCGTGTCCGACTCTGTGCAACCCCAGAGAGGGCAGCCCACCAGGCTCCCCCATCCCTGGGATTCTCCAGGTAAGAACACTGGAGTGGGTTGCCATTTCCTTCTCCAATGCATGAAAGTGAAAAGTGAAAGTGAAGTCGCTCAGTCATGTCCCACTCTTAGTGACCCCATGGACTGCAGCCTACCAGGCTCCTCCATCCATGGAATTTTCCAGGCAAGAGTACTGGAGTGGAGTGCCATTGCCTTCTCCCCACCTACCTAATCCAGGCTTATTTCTCTGTCTCAAGATTCTTAATCACAACTGCAAAGCCACTTTTGCCATGCAAGGTAATATATTCACAGGTTCTAGGGATTAGGACGTGGGCATTTTGCGGAGGAGAGGGGGGAGTCCATTACTCTGCCCTGTGGGGAAGCACAGAAAGTGAAGGTAGGACAGTGTCATGGTTTGTAAAATGCACCAGTTCAGTGGAAGCAAGGGTCTCGACACCAGAGAGAATCCTGAGAACGTGTCTTTCACAGTTTTTGAGCAGGGCCACTAATGTGACTGTAGTATCTGTGCTTTAAGAAGATAGTTTTTTGCCAGAGTGAAAGATGGACTGTAGCATCCAGGTAAATAACAAAATAGTAAGTAACAGTTTAAGAGAACAATAGATTTGTCACAAAGCAGTGCATGATTAATTACTGAGAAGATTCTACAGACAATAATTACTATTGGAATTTTTAAAACATAAATTTGGATAATGATGATTTGTGAAACAGTTCTAATAAGGCCAAGGACATGAATTTGATTTTTTTTTTTTGTGGGTCAGAATGTTCTATGGCTGAGTTAAGCACTTAATGACGACCAATCATCTTCCAGCTGAGGGTTGGGAAAGGCATAAAGAGAAATCAAGTGAGAAAGCCAGGTAGAGTAGGACCAACATTTCATTTCTACTGAGAAAAATCCCAGTCTTCCTGTCCTTCTGATGATAGGCTTGTACTTTATATATTAAAGACAGTATATTATGCATATAATTTAAAACATTGGTTTTGTAAGATCCATACCTCTGTAAATTTAAGTATATTTAATTTTTTGATTGTGCTTCTAAAGATTTAAGTAAAACTTCTATAAATTCCCTAGTAGTTCAAATATATTTCTTATATGAATTTTATGAAAAATCACTATGCAACTTTTTCCCTGTAGTAAAATTTATATGAGAATAAATATTATCTAGTTTTCTTGATGAACATAAAGTTAGAGCAAATTAGAGAAGGCTGGTGGTTTAAAGTACAGAGTATGGGCTTTGAACTCTAACAGTGGATCTTTTGATTAGTTGAATAGTTTTATGTAGTTTAACTTCTCTGAGTCTCTAGTTCTGTTTTATAAAACAGAGATAATAATGCCTATTTTTAGGATTGATTTTAGGATTGGAGATTATGTGTATTATAGGTAGAAGGTATTTTTATCATCTATTATCTCGATTCAAATGCACATTGGTAACCTGATCTAGCCATCTCCATAATGAGAACACACCTCTATTGGGGCCAGATGGTTTACATTTAAAATATGACTTCAATTTCATGATTGCCTCTTCTCTCTGAAAATATTCCTCTGTTTTCTGTCTTTGGTTGTTGCTGGTGTCAGCTGTCTGTCCAATTGTCTTTCCTTTGTTGGTAAGGGTAGATTACAAATGTTACATGGGTAATGTGAACAGTTGAAAGTGTCATGGTTTTAACATGGTGAAAATGAACCAGTCACTGGTAAAAGTACATAAAACTCTTGCTGATACTAGAGAGTATTTTTCCTTTGAGAACTGTAGACAAGCACACAATGAACAAAAATTCCCAATATTTACTCCCCCGGCTTCCCTACTGGCTCAATCAGTAAAGAATCTGCCTGCAAAGCGGGATACCCGGGTTTGATCCCTGGGTTGGGAAGACCCCCTGGAGAAGGGAATGCAACCCACTCCAGTATTCTTTCCTGGAAAATCCCATGGATAGAGGAGCCTGGTGAGCTATAGTCTCTGGGGGGTCACAAGAGTCGGACACAACTTACTGACTAATCCACAATTACCTTAAAATAGACTCACCTCCTCCATCACTATGCTCCCTTATTCTCATGTAATCTTTTTTCATAGGACCAATTACTTTTTAACACTGGTTGGTGATGGAAGCAGAGAGCACAATTCAGTACATAACACCGAGAAAGGGAGTCTCATTGGCTTAGCTGAGGTTCATGATCACAAAAGTCAAAATAGTGAAAAAGAGGAATCAATACCCAGCAGAAGATAGCAGAAAAAGCTATTTACTTAGTATTGAATACTTTGGAGATGTTTCTCCATTGTCTTCTTTCATCCAGTGTTGCTATTGAAAAATCTGAAGTCAGTCTAATTCTTATTCCTTTATGTATTCTCTGTTCTTTCTCTTTGTAAGATTTTAAAATGTTCTCTTTGTCTTTGATGTTCAGAAACATCACTCTGGTGTGTTTCAAGGTGGATATTGTCTGTTTCTTCACTTTGGCACTTTATGGACTTTTAAAATTTGAAATATTTCACTTTTAAAATAATTCTGGAAAGTATAGCTTCATTATTTTTTCAGATATTTCCTCCTAGGCAAAAGCTTTGAGAAGCAGCCAAGTAAACACTGAGAATCCAATTGATCTGCGCTCTTGGAATATTTTATTTACAAAGTTCAATTTTGTAGATTATATTTCTTTTCCCTCTAAATTCAAACCTAGAATGTGATTCTGTAATGAATGATCATGGAAATGCTTTCCGTTGGTTTTCAGTTTCAGAATGGACATATAGACAAAGTGAAGGAATTTATGTTTGTTAGAAAATAAGATGCAAATTCTGTAACAGCAAAATAATGGCATATCTGAATTTAGGAGAAGTAGAATGAACTACAAAATAATATTTTTCATATCTCAGTGAGATGAAATATAAATTAAAGAATGACACATTTTAGCAGATTACTTAAAATTCTCAAGTAAACTTACTAAAACAAAAATGTAATAAAGACTGAATGGGAAGGAGGAAGGTGTGGAAAGCCTGAGCTAATGTCTCATTTTTTTCTGCTAGAGACAACTTCGATAAAGGTATAGCAGTATCAGCAATATTGTTATATGCTTATATAGATAACCTGTAGAAGATAACCTAGAATGTAGATAATCCTTGTTAATTAGGAGATAACAAGGGTAATCTATAAAAGAACTGAAACCAGAAAGTGTATAAAAAATATTGTCATCTATGGGGAATGCAATTGGAAACGGGAGGCAGGAAGAAAGACTTGCTTTTCATTTTAAAACCCTCTATATTTTTAAAATTTTTGTTTCTGTGTGCATCTATTACTCATAATAGGAGCAAAATAAAAGAGTTTTTACTTGGAAAGGAATAGCTGCCATTCTGAGAAAAGATAAACATTATCTAGAGAATATTTGCCACTTTGTATTTTTATGGTCACATTTTTAAACAAAGAATTATCAGATTGTCTTCAGATTACCCCATCTCCTGGTCATGACAGAAGGCCTACTGCTTTATTATTTTAAAAAGATGAATGCTAGAATTAATTTTCTCAATTAAGTTAGGGATTTATGGACATTTGTGCTTTCTGTCTAACCTGCGGTTCTCAATTTAAATTTTCCATCTGAATTGTCCTGGACGGTTACCATGGGGACAGTTACAGAAGTTCAGAAATAAAACTTAATAGATCTTTATATTTTGAAACCTCTGATATTAGTTAGGGAGGATTTATTTTCAAGTGCCTTCTGTTAGGCTATTTACTTGTACCTTGGCTTCTTTTGCAATTTATCTTTTTTCATAGTTACTATTCAGTGCACTTATTTCTCATCTCAGCACTCATCTAGACATATTCAAGACTAATTGCCTGAATCTGGAGGTGAACAGTTTTTCTATTCTATTTGTCCTTGTTCCAGGGAATGAATGTTAGATTTGCTGTTTTTTAAGATAATCCCTAGTCAGCAGGTTAATGTGCTTAGGATACTACTTACTGATCCATGTGTTTTCTTGGATTGATAATAAAATAGAATACATTTTTCAAACGCATTTTTGTCATTAAAAGCTTAGGCAAGCTACGTAAAGAAAGAGAATAACACTGGATTGTCAAATACAAATGACTAATCATATGTATGCATAGTTACTTCTTTTTTAATCCTGGATTTCATTCTTTATTGTTTCATGATAGTGTTTATAATGATTTATGTTCACTCTTATATTTAGGGCTAAGGCACTTAAATCACTGAAGAAAGGGAATAAACATTTGAAGAAGTCTATTGCCATCATATCTCAAATCTCAAATTATCCTGGTGCTATAAGTCAAATGCACTCAAGTCTTTGAGTTATCAAAAGCCTACTCTGTGTCCACTATTGTGCAAAGTACTATGGAGAGTGAAAAAAGAAATAACAGTTCTTGTCCTTGCAATGTTAGCCATTTAGCTGTGGAGATGGGATTTAGGTAAATGAAACAAATGCAAGGTAAGAACCTGCAGTATAATAGCTATCCTTTAGTGTTACAAACATAAATATTCAAACAATTCAGAAATGTCATATATGAAGGGGAGCCACAGTAGTAAAATCTAGTGATGGCAAAAGCATTTTAATCTCAGCTTTAAAGGTATTTAAGATTTAGATGAATCATTGACAAGGCAATCTAAAACAAAATAAGTCTCTGGACATTTGTGAAAAGTGTGGCTTATTTGCTCACTAGAGTACACAGTGGTGTAGGGGAAATAAAATTGTTTGTTTAACAGCCTTCTCTTACCTCCAACCCCCTTCTTGTGGTATGAATTCATTGACTTTACTTTTATATGATTTACTCAAATGATGGCCATGGGAGGTTGTTGATTCCTCTAAGTTTCCTTTCTGTTATAAAGATGTGCCATAAATTTCAATTTCCCATGTAATGAGAGGTTGATGGTGTGCTATGGGGAATTAAAGAGAAGACCTGGTCAACATTTATGATAAAGTAGACAGTGAATGACCAGAATTCTTTCTCTGAGACCAGATGATAGTAGTGGAGACAGTCATTGTATGAGGGTAGTTATAGTCAATGGTAAAGCAGTTTTAGGAGTGTGATCAGCGTTAAAGTAACAGTACTGACCTGAGGAAGAAGTGGACGACATGAGAGATGAGACTTGAGACATGAGAGAACATGAGAGGTAGCACACTGGAAGGTTGTCAGAAATGACTCAGACACAGTTTGAAAGGGAGATGGTTTCTAGTAATAAAACTAGCAGAAGTTCATTCTGACACATTTTGGGCCACATTTGTGACCAGCATTTATTATTATACAGGTTGCCTTTGCATCCCTTCATGTCTGTTTACTACAACAAATAGGAAATCTAACAGATGTCTAAAGTATCAGTGAAATCCTGAGTACTGGTATGCACTTTTTTTTATATTCGGAGAAGGCAATGGCAACCCACTCCAGTACTCTTGCCTGGAAAATCCCATGGATGGAGGAGCCTGGTAGGCTGCGGTCCATGAGGTCTCTAAGAGTTGGACACGACTGAGCGACTTCATCTTTTTTCACTTTCATGCACTGGAGAAGGTGATGGCAACCCACTCCAGTGTTCTTGCCTGGAGAATCCCAGGGACAGGGGAGCCTGGTGGGCTGCCGTCTATGGGGTCGCACAGAGTCGGACACGACTGAAGTGACTTAGCAGCAGCAGCAGCATTAGTAGATTTTTAGGCATAGGGATAGTAGGAAGTTCTCAGATGCTCCATCTACAAAGAGAGAAGATTGAATAAAGCAACCTCTAATTTTGTAAAAAATAAAAATCCACTAATCATGAGCCATACATTTTCCATTTATCCCCCCGTGTCAAAGGAAAGAGCATTGATTCACTGCGTCTTCTGTGCTCTACTCTTAAACTCAGTCTTAAAAATGTGTTTACATAAAACTTTGGAAATTGTCCCTTCATTTAGTTTTCTTGAAGAACATTCTGATTGAGCTTATTATTCTTAATCTGTGTTTTAAAAAGATTAAGACAAAGAAGGATCTATATTGCAGCTTCACTATCTCCTGTGATAAATCAGTACCTGAAAGCCATCACTTGAATGATTGCTCTACAACCTAAAATAAGTGAGAGAAAACAATCTGATTTTCCATATAAAGGAAATACATGTTTATTATAGAGAACACTTAAAATATAAAGAAGACAAAAGTTATCCACAATCTAAAAAAAAACAAATCCAGAAACCTATGTGTTATAAATGACAAGAGCTAACATTTTCTGCTTTTCAGTGCAGATGGTTTCCTATGCTGGCTGTATCTTTGACTAATAATTTCCTTAGTTTATCTACACAAAAGAGAATATATGGGTCAAAATAATGAGCATAGTTAGGGCTCTATCAGAATTTCCTCAGGAAGAGTTTTACCAGTCTACATGCCTACAAAAGTATGAATATTTGTCCTCACTTTTTCTTGCAAGTATAGAACAAGTAATTTGTCATTTTGATAGGTGAAAATATTATTTTATAATATTTGTATCCTGAGCTTTTTTGGCGATGGTTTTATGTTTTGCCTCTTTTAAAAAATTGGGTTGCTTTTTTAAATTAAGTTTTGAGAGTCCCGTATATATTCGGAATACAGATCCTTTATCAAATATGTTATTTACTGAAGAGCTAATATTAAGAGCCATTTTGTGACTTAAAATAACCTCTTCAAAAGTCTTATACTCTGGGCCTTCCAAATTACAAGACTTTCTACGTATTTCTGCATCAATGCTCTGGGATAATCCCTTAGTATTCTGTTGCAAACCCACGGGATTCATCAGAGACTAAGTGCTTATTTCAGCCTTTTCCTGGACCCATATCTTCCTATCTAAGCAACAGCAGCCAAGCAAGTAGAACATTATTCTGACCTGGTTTCAGGATCTTTCTTAAATGTGATGGTATCTCATGCTGTATAATATTTACTATTGCTGAAAATAGATGACATTATTCAGCAAGCAGGCTTACTTCCTTTGAAATTTTATCACTTTTCCCCACATTGTATCCATCATTGTAGTATTTTAAATTGTATTAATCTTTACTATCCAGAAAGGGAACCCAATGATTATCTAGAGTCTGTTTAAGAACTGGCTATGCTTTGAACAGACTAGCTATAAACATCCCTAGAAAATCCTGGTTTAGCATTGTTTGTTGATGAGTCAGCTCTTCTGAAACTAGGAAATATTAGGCAAGATATGCCATGAAAGATCTCAATTCACTTCTGGGATATGACCCTTTATCAGAAGTAAATTTAGGCCCTATGGTCAGTTTTTTTTTTTTTTTTTTGCCAGAGCTTGCCAATTGATAAGAGACAAGAGTTAATATACACTCATAGCAGGTAGGCTATTGGAATGGTCCATGATTTTGGAATGCTGCAGAAACAAAGAGAATTTTTTAAAAATTATGGTTATGCGTATATATATATATATATATATATAGACACATACATATTTCATAGTCCATTTGGACTTCTATAACAAAAATTCCATAGACTGGGTGGCTTAAGCAACAAACATTTATTTCTCACAGTTCTGGAGGCGGGGAAGTCCAAGATCAAGGCATCTACAACCATCACGATAATCTGTTTCCAGAACTTTTTCATCATCCCAAACAGAAATTATAATATATCCCCATTTAAAAGTAACTCCTCATTGCCCACTTTCCTCAGCCCTAGTAACCTCTATTCTACTTTCTTTCTATATGAATTTTCCTATTCTGGGTACCTCATATGAGCAGAATCATGTAATGCTTTTTCTTTTGTGTCTGACTTACCTCACATAGCATAATATAACATTAAGGTTAATATATTAATATAAAGTATTTTCCACAATAACTGCAACACTTTACATTCTTGCCAGTAATGCACGAGGGTTCCAATTTCTTCACATCCTTGCTAACACTTGTTATTTTCCATATTTTTAATAGCTATCCTAAAGAATGTAAAGTAGTAACAATGAAGATTTTTCATCTTAGAGGTTAACTCAGTTAAAAATAACTGATCAAGTAACTTTTAAATGCTGCAGTACTCTAAGGAGTTGGCTGTCTTAAAGGTTGAAGCCATGAAAAAACAGCATGGAGGCCAAAAAATCCTAGATAATCAATATGGCAGGCAGGCTCCTTGGCTCTCATGATAGACCTCGAAGCCAATTCTTTTGAGAGGTTGAAGGAAGCTTTTATGGAATGGCAGTGATTGACTCCAGAATATGAAGAATAGTGGAACAATTCCAGTTGTAAAATATGTGAATATAATCTCTGACACTTCAAAGGGGATACTCCATGACGCTAGCGCATGTTAACCGGAACCTTGCCAAAATTTTCATATGAAATTATCTACCATAAGAAGGACAAATTGACTGCTATAGTCAATAAATATTGATGAAGAAAATTTTATTAAAATTGTGGGTATGTGTAAAGATGGGACATGGACAAGCGCCCGGGCTTCTAGGACCATATGAAGTTCAAATAACTGCCTCCTCCTATGGGTTTTTAAAAATTTGTATTGTAGTTGATTTGGGCTTCCCAGATGGCTCAGTGGTTAAGAATCTGCTTGTCCATGCAGGAAACACAGGAGATGATTCAATCCCTGGGTTCAATCCCTGAGTTGGGAAGATCCCCTGGAGGAATAAATAGCAACCCATTCCAGTATTCTTGCCTGGAAAATCCTATGAATAGAGTAACCTGGTGGGCTACAGTCCATGGGGTTGCAAAGAGTTGGGCCTGACTGAGCATGCATACAAATAGTTGCTTTACAATGTTGTATTAGTTTCTGCTTTGCAGCATGTCTAAGGGTTTTTAGTATATCCTTCTGATCATTGTTTGCTTATTTTTAGAGTGGATTGAAACATTTCCTTCCTGGAGAGTTATGGTTTTGACAGTAGCACACACACTGTTGATTTTATGTTCTCAACCTGGGGAAGTTCAATCTCTCGCTCCAGTGATAGAGATACTCATTTTACTGGGACTATTAGAAAATTTTGTAAGGCCTTGAACTTATTGAGAAACTTCATTGTTCTCATCTCCTCAAACCTCAAGAAAATGAGACAGAATTACTGATATTTTAAAAATGAAACTAGCAAAACTGACACTTTTTTTTTTTCCTCTAACTCTTAAGATCCTGAGGTTCACATCCTCTGGGACTCATCAATTCTTACCATATGAACTTGTTACAAGTTACCCTATGATACTGCTCCTCAATTTTGGACTGTACTTCAGACATACATGGAAAATCACTGCAAAGTATTCATGCTATACATTCAGTCTTATTGCAGCAGATTTAAGTTCTCTTTTCTTTACATCCTCCCAAGAAGCTCTATATGGCTTAAAGCCTGGAGGTTTCCTCTTCAGGACAAGACAAAAGCAGGGAGAAGAAAACTGTTAGGAGCCATGTTGCAAAGAACTTCATCAGATACTTCCAGCCATTATAACAGCAGTTATACTCTTGGGGTCTCTGGATTTATGTTTTCTAGTTAAAAAGACACAGAATTTCACCCTTAGTATTACATACCCATAGCGCTTGGTTGCTAAGTCATGTTCGACTCTTTGTGACTCCATGGACTATAGCCCATCAGGCCCCTCTGCCCATGGGATTTTTCAGGCAAGAATACGGGAGTGAGTTGCCATTTCCTTCTCCAGGGGATCTTCCTGACCCAGGAATTGAACCCAAGACTCCTGTGTCTCCTGCATTGCAGGTGGATTTTTTTACCTGCTAAGCCATTGGGGAAGCTCCAAGTTATCTACTGCTGAGGAACAAATTATTTAACAAATGATCCCAGATTTGGTGACTCAAAACAGTAAGCATTTGTTATTTCCCATAATTTCTGAGGCCAAGAATTGAGAATGATATGGCTGGTGATTTTGGATCTGGGTCTCTCATGAGGTTCCAATCAAGATACCAGTTGGAGCTGCCATCATATGAAGTCTTGGCTTGACTAGGCTATCTATTTCCAACATCATTCACATGACTATTGGCTGGGAGCCCTTCATATCTCATCAGTGGACCTCTCCATGAGGTTACTGACCTCATCAATGGACAGCTGCGTAATATGGATGACTTCTACTCTAGAGCTATGGAAAAGACACTAAGGATCGGAGCCAAAGATTGTCATTCTTTAATCTGCATGCTTTCATTATTTATTTTAGCCATTTCTCTCCTTTAATTTCTAAGTAAAATTCTGAATTTTAAAGAAACACACTTATTGTTGTTTATGTTATTTAAAAGTTCTCTATGATCAATATTGCCTTTTGCTATCTTATTCATGCCTAAGTATAAGTCCAATACCTGAATGTAGTTTGTTCATGATTTGGATTTGGGTAAAGCATACAATTGAACCAACAGTTGAGCTTGAAACTGTTTTCTCTATCAGCTTGCTCCCTTTAGTTCCAATTGCTTATAATAAAAAATGTGATTTCATGAATCATTTGATTCCATCATAAACATACAGGTTCTATTGTTATTGTTGTTGATTGTTTTTTTTGTAAGAGGGTAGCACATCAAGCAGATAATAAAAAGCTAAAACATCTAGGAAGATAGAAAGGGAGGACCCAGATGTCATTTGTAGGAGTGTATCTCTATATAACTGAGCTCTTACAGAGATAAGACTCAGAAAGGGAACACATGTAATTTATTTAACACCTGCCTCAAGTTTACAGACCTTACAAACAATGTAGGAAACCTTTGGATTTCCCACACAATAGAACATTTCACCTATTTCATGACATCTTTAGTATATATTCTCCCACCTAGTACCCAATACTTTTGAATACTGCTGAAACTATATAATAAATCTTGGCATCCACACATGGGTATATTGCCTAAGAATTTGTCATTGGGCAGTCCCCTAGCATAGATATTCAATGTGGCACAAAAGGCTACTGACTACTGCCAACAAATCAGACAGATACTTCTTATCTTAGTGAATTGATGCCTTTTTCAGGTAGTCAGGAGTCTCTGATACCACTGAGACTGTTTTGGTCCACTATTTGATGCTCTCAGGAAACGAGATAATTCTATAGCTTGTTTCAAGAAGGAAAAAAAAAGAAACCCAAAAAACAAAAAACTGAAGTTTTATTGAGATACATTCAAGGCAAATTAAGGATGATTTTTTTTTTTGTCCTTGCTACTGCTGCTGCTAAGTCGCTTCAGTCGTGTCCGACTCTGTGCGACCCCATAGACACCAGCCCACCAGGCTCCCCCGTCCCTGGGATTCTCCAGGCAAGAACAGTGGAGTGGGTTGCCATTTCCTTCTCCAATGCATGAAAGTGAAAAGTGAAAGTGAAGTCGCTCAGTCGTCTCCGACTCTTAGCGACCCCATGGACTGCAGCCCACCAGGCTCCTCCTTCCATGGGATTTTCCAAGTGAGAGTACTGGAGTGGGGTGTCCTTAAGCCTCTTCATATCACTCCACTAAAGGAATGGATGGTGAAGAAAATCTTAACACACCCTGGTTCCAAGATTGAAAGGGGAGTTAGATAATGTCAGAAATCCTTAGAACTCCTTCTCTATTCAAAAAATAAAGTCCTAGACATAACTGAACTGCAGAGGTGTTACAAATATCACTTTCCAAAAAGAATATTTCATTTACTTTCCTATAGACATTTCTGAGAATTTAATATTAAGAAGGTCCAGGAAAAAAAGAAAATGTTAAAATTAGGCAGTTTGGCTGATAAACTGATATCCAATAGGAGGTTTTTCGGTGGATGCCATCTCTTCTTTTGTTTTAATTAGACCACCTTTGGTTTTTGACTAAGATGTGGACAGTAGAATCTGATCATTGTATTCTAAGTATTTGACTGTGTTATAATATCAGTATGTAACCTTTAGAATCTTAAGTGCCTTTCATAGGCACCATTCCATCAAATGATAATCCAACAGAAAGAATGAGAAAACTTAATGTGTGTGTGTAATTGTTGAAATAATGAACAGCAGAACCCTGATATTTAATAGATGCTCTGCAAACATCTATTTAACTATTTCCCCTTATGATATAACCATCCAGGAGAGGTTGAAGAATGATCAAAAGGAAAGAACGAGGATGACCATCTGTAATAACAGGACTTCAATAATATTTTAGACCAGTGATGTCAATCTAAATTAATTGTTTGTTCTAAGAAAATTTTGCTTTGGAGAGATACAACCATAAACCAATAAACAACTTCAGTGTTTGCTTCAGGAATTTCCTATAGATCACTTTATTGGAAACAATATGCTCATCTGGGCAAACTACTCCTAAACAAACAGGGGTTTACTTTCCAAGAGTCTCTTCAAGACCATTCCTTGGCTATGTCTACCAACTTAAGCAATTATATCACAAATTTTTATTGAATCTTAATTAGTTCCCTGCCTTGAAAGACTCATCTTCACCCAGTTAAGCTCAAACTCCAAAGTATTATAGATATTACACTTCTGACATGTATTTTTCTGAGATACTGCTAACACTCTGCTTGGCTTTATTAACAGGTTGTTTGGTGATATTTTGGGAAGTTCAGAAAGATAGACCTTTTGAAAAAATAAAATTTCTCTTTCTCGTAAATCTTTAGATTTCATGTTTCTGTTAGGCAGATTAGGAGTTTGGAAAACTAATTTTTTAAAGATTGAAAGAAATTATTGACTTAAATTTTTTTCTTTTAAAATGTGCCCCTAATCTAAGTATATTATGGAAGTCTAATGTACCAGGGCTGTTGGTCCATGAAGATTAATTAGAATTCTTTTCAGGAGATAAGAAGTTATATCCATACATTAATTTTTTTGAAGGATTAATTGAGGCAAAAAAGAAAGCATCAATTGGTACTCCTTCAATGGCAAATATTTCCAAATCAAAAATAAGAAAAAATAGACAAGTTATTATTGAACATATGAAGAGAGAGAGGTGCTGAGAGTAAAATGACAATAACTTTAATAACACTAATATAGGACATTTAAAATAAAGATAACATTTGGAATAGGGTTTGATTGAGATAACAATTGTTAAAATTAGTCCTGTAGCTATCAAATTGAGTATTGATTTTGTGTATTTATATATTGTGCTGACAGAAAATGAATTGATGAAACTTAGAGATTTGGAAACCAGAATAGGAGGAAAAGGAGGACAGTCAGTTGACCTAAATTTCAGGTAAAAATCACTACAAGTTATGAAAGGACTGTTTAGATTTCAAGAGAAAGATAAGAAATTCAGCTACTCAAAGTAAAATTGTAACTGACTTTCATTCCAAAGAATATGGATTAGTTGTATTGTACTTTTCCTTGTTTGAAGTAGGAGTTATATACATTTACTCTTTTTACTCTATCTTGAGCCATTCCAAATATTTCAACTATGTTGGAAAAGAAAATGATTCAGAGGAACTCTGATTAAAGAAGCCTAGTGTTTGGGTGTTTTAGAAACTAGAACACATTGAGTGAGTGAGTGAGTGAGTGAGTGAAGTCGCTCAGTTGTGTCCGACTCTTTGCGACCCCATAGACTGTAGCCTACCAGGCTCCTCCATCCATGGGATTTTCCAGGCAGGAGTACTGGAGTGGGTTGCCATTTCCTTCTCCAAGAACACATTAGCAAAGCTGTTTATTAAAAAGGAATATAAAACAAACAAACAAAGAAAGGAATATAAATTTGGCTATTAACTGGCTTAGTAGTAATTTTCACTTTAGTGCAATTACGCTTATGTTCTCCCTAAAACCTTATTGTGTGTGATCACTACATCCTCCTTTTGTAGACAATAACTCCAAAAATCTGTGAGACAGAGGGACAAAAACATTGTATTTCACTTTTAATGAAACGATAATCTTTGAAGTCAAGTAACTTAGTCAGTATTATACACAATAGACATGCTTTGCAAATCCCCCAATGTATTTTCCCACACTGCAGGCAGACTCTTTACTGTCTGAGCCACCTGGGAATTTCTCATTCTTGATATATGTTATCAATGAGAATATTATACAACCCAGAATACAAAACTCCTCTTTATAGATGTCATATTTTAAGGACTG
>SJYQ01000735.1:831522-860354 GCA_006410935.1 Redunca redunca
GGTTAGCCAATACTCTGAAAAGGAAAAAAACTGAAGACAATGAGAATACACTATAATATACCCTTGCTTCCTTTGTGATCTGAAACAAGATATCCTGGCATTTGTAACTTACAGTTAGAAATCAAGACAACAAACTGTAATATAAAATTATTTCCTGTTTTTTCTTCCTTTGACAAATGGATCGTCATAATATTTTGGAAAGCTAATTCTGAAGTTAGAAATTTCAGACAACAGGAAGTTCTATACTCCAATGAGAGGACCCACCTCTTTCTCTTCTTATCTTTGGCTCTTTGAGGGACTTATACCCACATATACAGTTAACTTGACCCATTATCCAAGCTTTTAGCACAGCTTCTACAATCAGCCAATCCTTGGCCACTTCTCAATGTATGGTGCACACAACTGCAGGACAGTCTATCCCTGAGGATGGAGTCTATCCTTGAGGATGGAGCTGGGGAGGAGACATTAGCAGGATTCAGATCAGTGGCCCCCTCTTTCCTGTACCTAAAGATGATTCTGGGTGTTGAAAGAGAAGAACAGATTAGTGGAAAATCATCATATTTCTTATATCCCTGAGACACTTGCCGTCAGGTTGTAAATATCCTCTGTGTAGTAAACCTGCAAATTTTCATTGGTCATTTGTGTGTGTCCTGGAGGGCTTCCCAGCTGGTGCCAGTGGTAAAGAACCCACTGGCTAATGCAGGAGATGTAAGAGAAGTGGGTTTGATTCCTGGGTTAGGAAGATACCCTGGAGAAGGAAATGGCAACCCACTTCAGTATTCTTGCCTCAAGAATCCCATGAACAGAGCAGCCTGGTGGGCTACAGTCCATAGGGTAGCAAAGACTGGAACATGACCAAAGCAACTTAGCACACACACATGCAGTGTGTCCTGGAGGAAGCACATTTGCATTGCATCTGCTACAAATGAACATTTAAGTCATCTCAAAATCCTAATGCCCAATGTAGTGATGCTAAGAGGTGAGGACTTTGGGAGGTGATTAGGTTATGAGTGCAACTCTGATGAATGAGATTAGTGCCCTTATAAAAGAGACCAGAGAGCTCCCTTATTTCTTCATGTGTGTGGACACAGTGAAATAATGTCTATCTGTGAACCAGGAAGCAGGCAATACCAGACTCTGAATCCGCTGGTACCTTGATTTTGGACTTCCAGCCTCCAGAACTGTGAAAAATATATTTCTGTTGTTTATAAGCCAATCAGTCAATGGTGGGGTTTTTTTGGTTGTTTGTTTTGTTTTTGTTTTTTGACATGGGGTCGCCAAGAGTTGGACATGGCTGAGTGACTTGCACACACCTGGGAAACCCCAAGGACAGAGGAGCCTGGTGGGCTATAGTCCATGGCATTGCCAAGAGTTGGACATGGCTGAGCGACTAAACCATGACAAATATAAAGATAGATAGATAGGTAGATAGATCTATTGGTTTTGTTTTTCTGGAGAAGCCTAATAACACTGTCTCATCATTCTTCACCCAGGTGGCAGCCCAGTAGTGGACACACAAGCCTCTGCAAGTCAACAAATGCTCAGCTAGTGAACAAGATGCTAGAATAAGAAAAATCACTTTCAACAGCCTATTCCTTCTGTTATTAATTTGATTTTCACAATGAGTATTGAGTGAGATGGTATTCTTTTCTCCACTTAACAAATGAGTAAATGAACTCTCAGAAGCTAAGGAACCAACCCCAATCTATATATACAGCTAAAGGTTGATTGTGAAGCAGAGGCCTTTCTTTTGATATATTTCTAGATATAAGACAACTATTTATACCAAATTATAAAACTTGAAAGTCTATTTGCCTCTGGAATCAATGAACCTGTATGTATCCTGAATATTTAAGACTTCAACAACTACAAGAAAAATCAGCTCTGAATAAGTAATTTACTTAGTTTTTTATTTTTAAAAGTCCTTTTCAAGAAGTTGTTAGGGAGGAGAAAAAACTAACCTAATTCAATACTTATTTCTATATGTTTCCCACTTACTTTGCAGAGTTTTGACAGAACTGTCATTTCTATTGTGATATAAACACTCTCTCCACAGTCACTAAGAAATTAAGAAAACCTCATTTATTTTTCCGGGGTCCATTAACAAGTTCATATTTTATTTGTCTTCCATTTTCATTTTCAGCTGTGCCTTGCTAATAAGAAAAAGCCAAAAATTTTTTTCTAGCAATCAAAATCCATTCACAATACTGATTTCCAATTATTTAAAGAATGAATTGCATTTTGTAATTTTGGCTGGTTTAAAAAGTAGATTCAGTAAATATCTTGCCTGGCAAAAGAGATAATAGGTTCATCATGGATATTGTCCCTTAAGTCAGAGTTATACAACAGTAGTTTGTCTAATCCTTTCCTTTCCCTTGCCCCCGGTAATGACATTCCATTAACATTTTAACTTCTATGGAAAAAAAAATTCAGTTTGGAACCATAACAACCTACCTAGGGTATATTTTACGTGAGTCTGCATTAAAAAAAAGTAAGGCTCTAACCAATTCTTAGTTTTAATTTTGAATTCTTAGCAATGTCTATTGACCCAACACAATTTTGAATACTGAGTTTGAGTCATATTTATGCCATGAATAAAGACCAAACCCTGGCTGCCTGGACTAAGGGTACAAACGAAGCAAATTGGTGTATCAGGCTTTATTTTGCTTGTGTTGTGAAGGATATCCTTCAGAACAACTTTGATCACAGGCGTTCCTCAAACCACTCCTATTTAGGGAATTTACCATGTAACACTCCCATTTCTCTCTGCCAGATAGGGAAGGCACATGCCTCTGTTATATGTAGCCTTACTGGGCATCAGTCCTCCAGGATTTCATAATTAAAAAAATATGAACTAATCATCTTTTAGAAAGCTTTTTGGAGACTAATATTCTTTAGAATTAGCTTAAAAGGCACTTATGAAGTAACTGTATTAAACATCAATGATATCACAATTTCAACACATATATCTTTAGCTCTGCCCCCTCAGTGAGGACAGCTGTCTGTCCTCATTGGGCAATGATCATTTGTCCTGCTGCCTTTCCTGCTTTTCCTCACTCCTCCACCTCTTTTCTCTTCCCATTTCTTCTTATGTCAGGTGATTCAGTCTTTATTCAATACTCAGTTCAGTAAGTGGGCTTTGCTTCCCTGGATTTGGATGGACATGTGTGCATTTCCCCATTTCTCTTGCAACGGCTCTGATTGTTAGCTTTCTCTTTCTGCTCCATTTTTTCTCACCTTTATTCTTGATACTGAATGATTCATGGTCTCCTGTCATGCTATGCCCACTGTTGCTCTTCCTCTCTGTGCTCACCCATCCAGGGCTGCTTTCCCAGGCTCACCCCTCACCGGGCAGTCTGTACAGACCTCCCCTGAGCTCTCTGGTTTCCTCTCTGTGTTGTTTGCTTGCTTGCTTTGTTGCTTCAGTAGTGCCCGATTCTTTAAGTCATGCCCATGGACTGTATGTGAGCCCAAAGGTCACATCCTCTGGGGCCAGTGGCCTGTAAGAAAAGGGCTCATATCACCTGTTTCATAAAAGGAATGTTCTTATTGATTTTCCAATATTACTTCACCTTCCCAATGTGCTTTAGGTAGGGATGCAAATCAGTAAGCAGATGGTCATATCACTCTGGATGCTCATCCAGTCCAGATAATGGCATTATCCTATAGCCTTTGAGCCATATTTTCCTTCCTGTTTGAGTGGCAGGGAAAACTGTTTTCTCCCTTTATAAAACTAAACATTGTATAGAGAATATTCTGGTTGGCAAGATATTCCCTTCAACCAAAATAATTCTTTATAATGCTTTATGGTCTTCTTCTATTGTAGCTATGAAGCAAGATTAAGGGGTTATCTTCCAAAACTTTTAACTTTTCAATTACTTATTGCCCACCGTATGCAAATTGTTTAAGCTCTGGAATTATTGTGAGGTTACTGTAAGGTTCCGTGTGTGTGAAACTCAAACAAAATGAAATAATCAGTGACCAGTAATGACCATAATGTGTTTGATTCATTCATTCAGTAAAGATTATTAAGGAATTTTTATGTACTGTTTTAGCTGCTGAGTTTACCGCAGTGAATAAATTAGACAACCTCTTTGCTTTCACATAGTTTGCATGCTAGTTGGGGGGCTGGAGCAGGCAATAAATAAGTTAATAAACACTGTAATGTCAAGTGGTAAAAATATGTAATAGAAGAAATTAAGATTTTGTCTTAATCAAAACAAATAATATATTGAGGTCAGAGTTTCTTTTTGCAACCTGATTATCTTATACAGTCTCTAAGGGCTTTGCCTGAGACATGAACATTGTTTTTTCATCTGATTTGTAATGAAATTTTTAGAGCATAAACTTTGTGCTAAAATATAACACACAGAGGAAAAGTGCACACATCATAAGTGTACAGCTCAGTGAACTTTTTTCATTAGTGGTTATACTACTACTACTCAGGTCAAGAAAGAACATTACCAACAGCCCAGAATCCTCCTTTATATTCTTTGCAGACCCTACCATCTCTCTCAGAGGCAACTGCTATCTTGATATCTTTGCCACTAACTAATTCTGTATGTGTTTGAACTTGAAATAAATGAAGTTGCATAGTCTGTATACCCTTGTATTTGCTTTCTTTCCTTCATTAAGATTATCGATGTTGCCCTATTTCATTCTTATTACTAACACTATCAATATTATAGTATTTCATTCTTATTCTTATTTAATATTACCTTGTCTGAATATACTGTGATTTATTAGTCAATTCTGTTAAAAGACATTTGTGTTGTTTCCTGTTTGGGGGTATTCCAAATAGTATTATAATAAACATTATGAATGCCTTTTGATGAACATATTTTTGCATTGTGGATGGAGGAACCTGGTAGGCTGCAGTCCATGGGGTCATTAAGAGTTGGACACGACTAAGTGACTTCACTTTGACTTTTCACTTTCATGCATTGGAGAAGGAAATGGCAACCCCATTCCAGTGTTCTTGACTGGAGAATCCCAGGGACAGGGGAGCCTGGTGGGCTGCCGTCTCTGGGGTCGCACAGAGTCGGACACAACTGAAGTGACTCAGCAGCAGCAGCAGCAGTGTGAAACTCCAGTACTGGCCACCTCATGTGAAGAGTTGACTCATTGGAAAAGATTCTGATGCTGGGAGGGATTGGAGGCAGGAGGAGAAGGGGATGACAGAGGATGAGATGGCTGGATGGCATCACTGACTCGATGGATGTGAGTCTGAGTGAACTCTGGGAGTTGGTGATGGACAGGGAGGCCTGGCATGCTGCGATTCGTGGGGTCGCAAAGAGTCGGACACGACTGAGCGACTGAACTGAACTGAAGTGTGGAAAGATAGGAGAAGTGCTAGATCATAAGTTATGCATATATTTAATGTAAAAGCTTATATTGCAAAACAGTAGAAGTACCAATATCCATTTTTCAGTGTGTAAGACTGAGTTACTCACAATCTCACAAACATTTGGTGCTGTTCTTTTAAAATATTAGCCATTATTGTGTTACTGTAGTTGTACCTGGCGTTTCCATGATAAATAATGATTTTGATACATCTTCATGTTTATTGTCCATTTGATATCATCTTTTACAAGGCATCTGTGTAAGTCTTTTGTTCATTTTTTTCAATTGGGTTGTCTATTTTTTCTTACTGATTTGGAAAAACTGTTTTTACTTTCCAGATACAAGTCCTTTGTTGAATATATAAATTGAAAATCTTTTACTCTGGGACTTACCTTTTTCACTTTCTTAAAGGTGTCTTTTGAAAAAAAAAAAAAAAAAGGAAGTTCTTAATTTTAATATAATCCAATTGATCAATCTTTTCTTTTGAAGTTAGTGCCTTTGCGGTGCTTAAAGTTTTTTTCCACTCTTAATATAGTTTCCTGTTGTCTTTTAGAAGCTTTTAGTTTTAAATTTTACATTTAAACCTAAAATACTTCTGGAAGACTTTTTAAAATGGTATGATATAAATTAAAGGTCAAGATTCTCTCTCTTTTTTTCTCATGTAGGTGTGCCACAGTCCCAGTATCTTTTATCTGAAAGTATCTTTTCCTTCATACAGGTTCTTGGTCCATCAAGCCCTGGGCTTCCTTGTCAGTGCTGTGTGCTAAGTTGCTTCAGTCATGTCTGACTCTTTGTCCCTCAAGTCCTGGGTTTCCTTGCCAGTGCTGTGTGCTAAGTCGCTTCAATTGTGTCTGACTCTGCAACCCTATGGACTGTAGCCCGCCAGGCTTCTTTGTCCATGAAATTCTCCAGGCAAAAATACTGGAGTGGGTTGCTGGTTCCTCCTCCAGGGGGATCTTCCCAAGCCAGGGATTGAATCTGTCTTATGTCTCCTGCATTGGCAGGCAGGTTTTTTACCACTAGCACCACCTGGAACTCAAAGTTTTATTCTCCCAGCTTCTTGCAATTACTCAAAGCACTACTTATCATCTAATTTCTGTTGCTTTACTGACCAGATTCACCTTTCTTGCTCCAAAGTCCCAAAGATTTGAAAAATATCTCAAAGGGGAAAACTATGATCTAATGACATATAATTATTTATCAAAAATAAAACATCGGAGTAACATGTTAATCAAATCTTAGTCTAGAAAGAAAGACTGAGAAGCCTAAGAAGAAGGAGATTTAAGCTAAGGAAAGAGAACTACAGGTCATAATTCATATGAGGGACATCAGATTACCATTATTCTACCAATATTAGAATATTAGATTGCTATCAAACAAAAATTAATTGGGGGAAGTGAGACTCAAGAGGAAGAGGATATATGTATACTTATAGCTGATTCACTTGTTGTACAGAAGAAACTAATATAACATTGTAAAGCAATTATCCTCTAATTAAAACAATCCTACAATAAACCATGATGGAAAAGAATATTCAAAAAAGAATACATATATAACCAAATCACTTTGCTATATCACAGGAATTAACCATGTAAATCAACTATACTTCAATAGAAATAAATAAATAAATAAACATTAATGAAAAGAGTCTGGGTAGGTTATCTTAATAACCCAATGAAATTTAACAGACACTTTTCAATGCCTTTTGTAAGAAACACTTTCTTACTCTTGATTAGGACCTATCCATTATGGTTCTTGATCCTATTTCACTTGTTTTCAATGAGAAAAGTCACGTTTTTCTGTAGTGAGTTCTCACAGGGCAGCTTGCTTAGATTCTGCTTCCTCTGCAGGAAAAGCAGGAAAGTCCCTACTGCAGAGTGTTCTGACATCAATTTTTGAGACCTGCTTTTTCTGACCTGTAAAAAACAGGGGCTTCTGGGTAGCTCAGCTGATAAAGAATCTGCCTGCAATGCAGGAGACCCTGGTTTGATTCCTGGGTTGGGAAGGTCCCCTGGAGAAGGGATAGGCTACCCACTCCAGTATTCTGCCTGGGAAATCCCATGGACAGAGGAGCCTTGTGGGCTATAGTCCATGGGTGTCACAAGAATGTCAGACACGACTTAGTGATTAAACAACAAAAAACAAAAAAGACCTGTGCTCACTAAATGCCAGTAGCACCACTCTGCCGGCAGTGACAACTGAAAGCTCTCCAGACTTGCCGAGTGTGGCCTGGGGGAATAAAATCACTTCCAGATGAAAACTATCGCCTTAAAGAAATTTTAAACTAGTGGGAGACAAGTGAGAAGTGGATAGATGCTCTGTATAATGCAAAAAGTATGGTGAATGGGGAATGCAAACATTACTGGAAAAACAGAGAAGAGGAATACTTAGCTGACTTTTAGATCCAGAATGGGAGCAGATACGGTCTTGGTGGAGTCTGAGTTGATTTTGAACTGAAAGTGGGATTTTATTCCCTCACAAGTGAGAGTCAGTATGTGTAGCAAGAATTGCATGAGATCTGAAATCAGACTGGGTTCAAACCTCAGCTCCATCACTACTAGTAAGGTGAATGTGGATAATTGATTTTTTATCCTGGTATTCCCTCAAGGGAAAATCAGAATACTTTCTTCAAAAGTTGTTGTACAAACAGAATTAGGGAACCATGGGGCAAGCTTTGCTCAAGGCCTGCATGCAATAAGCATTCAAGAGATACTGAATATCAGTTCTGTTGTCGTCATTGTTGTTAATAGTCCTGCAGAAATTCTCTCAATAGGTTTACTCTAAAAGGATATCAAGTCCCCAGGTTTGGAGATAAACAGTTCTATTTGGAGGGTGTGCCTGGGGTGCGTTCAGGTTCCAGCTGCCTCAGTTTTCCAACAAGGAAGTCATTTGGAAAGGTGCCTTTGGCTTAGACTCCAGCTGAAGATCTTGGCTACAGGGAAGAATCCTGTGAAAGTCATTGGAGAGGTGAGAGATATCCATTAAAAAACATACACTGTCTTGTTTTTTCACATACTTCTAAAATAGAGATACCAGAAGCACTTTAAGAAATATGAAAAGAAGGCCTGAATGTTACACTGAAAAGAGAAATTCAGAGACTCGGTAAGTATATATACCAGATGAGACAACCATATGAGGTCTTATGCTGCTGCTGCTAAGTCGCTTCAGTCGTGTCTGACTCTGTGCGACCCCATAGACGACAGCCCACCGGGCTCCTCTGTCCCTGGGATTCTCCAGGCAAGAACACTGGAGTGAGTTGCCATTTCCTTCTCCAAATCTCTGAGCGGACTAAATCTACCCTGTACTAACTTACCCCAAACAAGCCTTCTGAGTATTTCTGGTTTTTTTTTTAAACTGGAACATAGCCAATTACTCTTTAAAAGACCCGAAAGAGATCTATCTTTCTTTTGTAACTCAGATCTATGAATTACAATGTTTTTATTCTATGCAAAGTACCTGGGAAAACTAGGTATTTTATGTCACTGAGTAACAGGAAAAACCTATAACCATAAACAAGTGACACAGTGTCCTATATGTATAAGGTCTAGATACACATACTGGCATATCCTTTGGGACTAGTAGGTTTTCACAACAAGCTTTTATACCCAGCAGCTACCCTCTTTTGTTGTCTGTTCATAGTTCTTAGATAGACTACTCTTTTGCTGCTATCTATTGTAATAAGTAAAGTAGATGGATTATTTATAATAAATGGCATGCCTGTTTTAAATATGGTTGATCTATTATGGAAGTGATCTTTATCAGTTTGCATATGATTTTCATTGGTGACATCTCGCACTCAATGACTTTGCAAGACTGAACGTTCTTGTAGTAGGTTGCTCCTCTTTATCTCATGGTCTAATTAAGCTCTTGAAAAAGCTACATTATTTTAATGACAGCGGACCGATAAATTAATTAAATATTTTGGGTATTAACAATCTTATTCTGTGATTTGACAAACAGGATGGCCCCAAAATACTGGACAATTACAAGGGGCCATATCTAAACTTACCCTCTATGGTTCTTTTCCTAAGGGAATGATGACTCTTTCTCCAGCTGGTGGGGCTATAACTTCTTATGAGCTCAAGGTCTTGAGATGTTGGCTTTCCTAGACTACTCTCTCTTTTTTAAACTTTTTATTATGCATTGGAGTATAGGCAATTAAGACAATGTTGTGATAGTTTCAGGTGAACAGCAAAGGGTCTCAGCCATACCCATAAATGTATCAATTCTCCCCCAAACTCCCCTCCCATCCAAGTTGCCACATAACATTGAGTTAAGTTCCATGTGCTCTATAGTAGGTCCTTATTGGTTATCCATTTTAAATATAGCAATGTGTGCATGTCCATCCCAAATCCCCTAACTATCCCTTCCCCTCATCCTTCCCCTGGCAACAGTGAGTTCATTGTCTAGTTCTATAAGTCTCTTTCTGTTTTGTAAGTTCATTTGTATTTATTTTTAGATTCTACATATAAAGGCTGTCATACAATATTTCTCTTTCTCTTCCTAGACCACTCTTCCACACAACTGACAAACTCAGACTCCCTAGATTTAGGTCTGTGCTGTTCAGTACAGTAACCACTAACCATACATGGCTGTAAAGCACTTGAAATCAGGCAGACCTGAACTGAGATCACTGAAAGTCTAAATTATGCATTGTATTTCAAAGTCTTTGCATGAAAAACAGGTATAATATTTTAATAGTAATTTACTTCCCATTGTGTGAGGTCACTCAGTTGTGTCCAGCTCTTTGCGACCCCATGGACTGTAGCTTACCAGGCTCCTCCCTCCATGGGATTCTCCAGGCAAGAGTACTGGAGTGGGTTGCCATTTCCTTCTCCAGGGGATCTTCCCAACCCAGGGATCGAACCTGGGTCTCCCACATTCCAGGCAGATGCTTTAACCTCTAAGCCACCAATATTTTGGATATATCAAGTTTAAAATAGACATTTAAAGTAATGTTATTATTTTTTAAAATGTGGTCACCTGACAATTTAAATTTTAATATGTAGCATGCATTAAGTATTATTGGATAGGGGTGCTCTAAGCAATCTGTTTATTTTCATTTTTCCACTGATAATATTGCTCTTACCTTGTCCTAAAAGAAGGACCCACAGCACATGTGCAGTAGAGGGCCTTAGTGTTGACATGGCACTCAGATTTATGTCTTCTTGTGTAGAATTTGTGGATCAACTTGATCCTTTCAAGGTCTCCACTTCAACCTCCCCCGACCCCACTCCCACCATTTCTACTCATTTTTTTTTTAAGAGAGTTCATACAGTAGCCTTTATTCTAGGGTCAGTTTAGCTCTACTTTATTTTTTTCATTGAAGGATAATTGCTTTACAGAATTTTGTTGTTTTCTGTCAAACCCCAACATGAATCAGCCATACATATACATATATCCCCTCCCCCATGAACCTCCCTCCCATCTCCCACCCCATCCCACCCGATCCAGAGCCCCTGTCTGAATTTCCAGAGCCCCTGTTTGAGTTTCCAGAGCCATATAGCAAATTTCCGTTGGCTATCTATTTTACATATGGTAGTGTAAGTTTCCATGTTACTCTTTCCATGCATCTCACCCTCTCCTGCCTTCTCCCCATGTCCATAAGTCTATTCTCTATGTCTGTTTCTCCACTGCTGCCCTGTAAATAAGTTCTTCAGTACCATTTTTATAGATTCTGTATATATGCATTAGAATATGATATTTATCTTTTTCTTTCTGACTCACTTCACACTGTATAATAGGTTCTAGGTTCATCCAGCTCATCAGAACTGACTCAAATGCATTCCTTTTTATGGCCGAGTAATATTCCATTGTGTATATATGTATATATACCACAGCTTCTATCCATTCATCTGTTGATGGACATCTAGGTTGCTTCCATGTTCTAGCTATTGTAAATAGTGCTGCAATGAACAATGAGATACATGTCTCTTTTTCAGTTTTGGTTTCATCAGGCCTAAGAGTGGGATTGCTGGGTCATATGGTGGTTTTATTGTAGTTTTTTTTTAAGGAATCTCCATACCATATTTCCATAGTGGCTGTATCAATTTACTTTCCAACCAAAAGTGTAAGAGTGTTCCCTTTTCTCCACACCATCTCCAGCATTCATTGTTTGTAGGCTTTTTGATGATGGCCGTTGTAGTTTTGATTTGCATTTCTCTAATAATGAGTGATGCTGAGCATCTTTTCATGTGTTTGTTAGCCATCTGTATATCTTCTTTGGAGAAATGTCTGTTTTGGTCTTTTTCCCACTTTTTGATTGGGTTGTTTGTTTTTCTGGCACTGAGTTGTATGAGCTGCTGTAGGATTATTTTGGAAATTAATCCTTTGTCAGTTGTTTCATTTGCTATTATTTTCTCTCATTATGAGGGTTGTCTTTTCACCTTGCTTATAGTTTCCTTTACTGTGCTAGAGCTTTTAAGTTTAATCAGGTCCCATTTGTTTACTTTTGTTTTTATTTCCATTACTCTAGGAGGTGGGTCATAGAGGATCTTGCTTTGACTTATATCACTGAGTGTTCTGCCTATGTTTTCCTCTAAGAATTTTATAGTTTCTGGTCTTACATTTAGGTCTTTAATCCATTTTGAGTTTATATCTGTGTATAGTGTCAGGAAGTGTTCTAATTTCGTTCTTTTACATGGAGCTGTCCAGTTTTCCCAGCACCACTTATTGAAGAGGCTGTCTTTGCCCCATTGTATATTCTTTCTGCCTTTGTCAAAAATAAGGTACTCATAGGTGCATGGGTTTGTTTCTGGGCTTTCTATCTTGTTCCATTGGTCTATATTTCTGTTTTGTGCCAGTCTTGATGACTGTAGCTTTTAGTATAATATGAAGTCAGGAAGGTTGATTCCTCCAGCTCCATGCTTATTTCTCAAGACTGCTTTGGCTATTCGGGGTCTTTTGTGTTTCCATATGAATTGTGATATTTTTTGTTCAGGTTCTGTGTAAAATGCCCTTGGTAATTTGATAGGGATCACACTGAATCTGTAGATTGTGTTTGGTAGTATAGTCATTTTCACAATATTTATTCTTCCTACCCAGGAACATGGAATATCTCTCCATCTGTTTATGTCATCTTTGATTTCTTTCATTAGTGTCTTATAATATTCTGTGTACAGTTCTTTTGTCTCCTTAGGTAAGTTTATTCCTAGATATTTAATTCTTTTTGTTGCAATGGTGAATGGGATTGCTTCCTTAATTTCTCTTTCTGATTTTTCATTATTAGTATATAGAAATGCAAATCATTTTTGTGTATTGATGTTGTATCCTGGAACTTTGCTAAATTCACTGATTAGCTCTAGTAATTTGCTGACACTATCTTTAGGGATTTCTACGTACAGTATCACGTCATCTGCAAACAGTGAGAGCTTTACTTCTTTTCCAATCTGGATTCCTTTTATTTCTTTTTTTTCTCTGATTGCTGTAGCTAGGTCTTCCAGAGCTGTGTTGAACAATAGTGGTGAAAGTGAACACCCTTGTTTTGTTTCTGACCTTAGGGGGAATGCTTTCAGTTTTTTACCTTGAGAGTAATGTTTGCTGGAAGCTTATGATATACGGACTTTACTATGTTGAGATTGCCTGCTTGCTGTTGCTAAGTCACTTCAGTCATGTCCGACTCTGTGCAACCCCGTGGACTGCAGCCTACCAGGCTCCTCTGTCCAAGGGATTTTCCAGGCAAGAGTACTGGAGTGGGTTGCCATTTTGAGGTAGGTTCCTTCTATGACCATTTTTTTGAAGAGCTTTAATCATAAATGGGTGCTGGACTTTGTTAAGGCTTTTTCTGCATCTATTGAGATTATCATATGGTTTTTATCTTTCAATTTATTAATATAGTGTATCACATTGATTGATTTGTGCATATTGAAGAATCCTTGCATTTCTGGAATAAAGCCAACTTGATCATGGTATATGATCCTTTTGATGTGTTGCTGAATTCTGTTTGCTAAAATTTTGTTGAGGATTTTTGCATCTATGTTCAGCAGTAATATTGGCCTATAGTTTTCTTTTGTGTGTTGTCTTTGTCTGGTTTTGATATCAGGATGACGGTGGCCTTATAGAATGAGTTTGAAAGTATTCCTTCCTCTACAATTTTTTGAAAGAGTTTTAGAAGGATATAATTAGCGCTTCTCTAAATGTTTGATAGAATTCTCCTGTGAAGGCATCTGGTCCTGGGCTTTTGTTTCTTGGGAGATGTTTGATCATAGCTTCAGTTTCAGTGCTTGTAATTGGGTTGCTCATAATTTCTATTTCTTCCTGGTTCAGTCATAGAAGATTGAACTTTTCTAAGAATCTGCCCATTTCTTCCATTTGGTTATCCATTTTATTGTCATATAGTTTTTCCTAATAGTCTCTTATAATCCTTTGTATTTCTGCACTGTCTGAAACCTCTCCTTTTTCATTTCTAATTTTGTTGATTTGTTCTTCTCTCTTTTTTACTTGATGAGTCTGGCTAAAGGCTTATCAATTTTGTTTACCTTACCAAAGAACTAGTTTTTAGTTTTATTAATATTTACTGTTGTTTCTTTCATTTCTTTTTCATTATTTCTGCTCAGATCTTTATGATTTCTTTCCTTCTACTAATTTTTTGTTGTTGTTGTTCTTTTTCCAGTTGTTTTCGATATAAAGTTAGGCTGTCTATTCAATGTTTTTCTTGTTTCTCCAGGTAGGATTGTGTTGCCATAAACTTCCTTCTTAGAACTGCTTTTGCTGCATCCCATAGGTTTTGAGTTATCATGTTTTCATTTTCATTGGTTTCTAGAAATTTTTTTATTTCCTTTTATATTTCTTCAGTAATCTGTTGGTTATTTAGAAACATACTGTTTAATCTCCATATGCTTGTGTATCTTACAGTTTTTTTTTCTTGTAATTAATACCTAGTCTCATAGCATTGTGGTCAGAGAAAATCCTTGATACGATTTCAATTTTCTTAAATTTACTGAGGTTTTATTTGTGACCCAAGATGTGCAGACCAAGATGTGGTCTATCCTGGAGAATGTTCCATGTGCACTTGAAAAGAAAGTGTATTCTTCTGCATTTGGATGGAATGTCCTGAAGATATCGATGAGATCCATCTCATGTAATGCATCATTTAAGACTTGTGTTTCCTTATTAATTTTCTGTTTTGATGATCTGTCCATTGGTGTGAAAGGGTGTTAAAGTCTCCTACTATTATTGTGTTACTGTCAGTTTCTCCTTTTATGTCTGTTAGCGTTTGTCTTATGTATTGAGTTGCTCCTATGTTGGGCGCATAGATATTCACAATTGTTATGTCTTCCTCTTAGATTGATCCCTTAATCTTTATGTAATGTCCTTCCTTATCTCTTGTAATCTTCCTTATTTTAAGATTTATTTTGTCTGATATAAGGATTGCTACTCCAGCTTTCTTTTGCTTCCCATTTGCATGGAATATATTTTTCCATCCTCTCACTTTCAGTCTATATGTGTCTTGAGGTCTGAAGTGGGGTTCTTGTAAACAGCATTTATTATATATGGGTCTTATTTTTGTATCCATTCAGCAGTCTGTGTCTTCTGGTTGAAGCATTTGATCCATTTACATTTAAAGTAATTATTGATATATATGATCCTATTGCCATTTTCTTAATTATTTAGGGTTGATTTTGTAGATCTTTTTTCTTCTCTTGTATTTCTTGACTATATAAGTCTGTTTAACATTTGTTATAAAGCTGGTTTGGTGGTACTGAATCCTCTTAACTTTTGCTTTCTGAAAAGTTTTTTTATTTCTCCATCTATTTTGAATGAGATCCTTGCCTGGTACTGTAATCTTGATTGTAGGTTTTCTCTTTCAGTACTTTAAGTATATCCTGCTATTCCCTTCTAGTCTGCAGAGTTTCTGCTGAAAGATCAGCTGTTAAGCATATGGGGTTTCCCTTGTATGTTACTTGTTGCTTCTCCCTTGATGCTTTTAATATTCCTTCTTTGTGTTTAGTCTTTGCTAGTTTGGTTAGTATGTGTCTTGGCATGTTTCTCCTTGGTTTTAATCCTGTATGGAACTCTTTGTGCCTCTTGGACTTGACTATTTCCTTTTCTGTGTTGGGGAAATTTTCAACTATAATCTCTTCAAAATTTTTTGCATACCCTTTCTTTTTCTCTTCTTCTTCTGGGACCCCTATAACTCAGATATTGGTGCATTTGACATTGTCCCAGAGATCTCTGAGACTATCCTCAGTTCTTTTCATTCTTTTTATCTTATTCTGCTCTTCAGAAATTATTTCCACCATTTTATCTTCCAGTTCACTGATTCATTTTTCTGCTTGAGATATTCTGCTATTGATTCCTTGTAGAGTATTTTTAATTGCAGTAATTGTGTTCTTTGTCTCTGTATGTTTATTCTTTAATTCTTCTAGGTCTCTTTTAATTGATTCTTGCATTTTCTCCATTTTCAAGATTTTTGGTCATCTTTACTATCATTATTCTGAATTCTTTTTCAGGTAGTTTGCCTATTTCCTCTTCGTTTATTTGAACTTCTATGTTTCTCGTTTGTTCCTTCATTTGTATAGTATTTCTCTGGCTTTTCATTATTTTTATTTTTTTAAACTTATTGTGTTTGAAGTCTCCTTTTCCCAGGCTTCATGGTTGAATTCTTTCTTCCTTTTGGTTTCTGCCCTCCTAGGATGGACAGGGAGGCCTGGCGTGATGCAATTCATGGGGTCGGAAAGAGTCGGACATGACTGAGCAACTGAACTGAACTGAACTGAACAAGTTTGGTCCAGTGGTTTTTGTAAGCTTTGTATAGGGTGATATTTGTGCTGAGTTTTTGTTTGTTTGTTTGTTTGCTTTCTCTCTGATGGGCAAGACTGAGTGAGGTGTTAGTTCTGTCTGCTGATGATTGGGTTTATACTTTTTTACTTTTGCTTCTGGTGGGCAGTAAGGGTAGAGTGGACCACTTTAACCTGAACAGAGATTGAGCTGATTTGAAGCTGGGATTTAGCCTTTGCAAACACTCACTTTAGACATTGGTTGTAGTTCTTTCTTTTCTCAAATGAAGACCTTCAATGTTTTAATATGTGTCTTCTTTTTGCCATCCAAACTCTATGAAACTACTGACTTGCCTGCTAAGCCTCTCAGCTCCCAGCTAATGCTTCCAAGCGACTAAGGCCTCAGGTTAAGAGAGGTTCCCAACATTTGCTTCACCTTTGAGCTTCCCTTACTTTTGGAATTGTTTCCTTTAGATGTTTACTTTGGCAGTACTCCCATGTCTTTAGACATGATTTCCATGTTTCTTCCCATTCTTCAGGTTATTCTCAGTTTTGTATCAGTCCTGAATAACAAGTTTATCATTTGCTGGAAAAGGTGATTCCTCATGGTTTGGAATTAGAAGGGTAAAAGATATAACATATCTTTCTCATCAACTAGAGAGTATGTTCCGTGAAGGCTGTCTCCTGCCTTTCAGCTGTGCTCATATTGGCTATACTTTCTCCTGCTTCAGGGCCATTGCAGCTGCTGTTTCCTCTACCTAGAGTGCTCTGTTGCCTTTCTTCATCTTACACACTCACACCCATTTTTAAGGTCTTAAACAATATTCCACCTTGAAGTCTTCCTTCATCTCCAAGGTCAGGTTATATTTCCCCACATTTTTCTTATAGTAATTTGCACATGCAAAATTATTAAATTAATTGTAACTTAATGTGGGTCTTACCCAGACAGAAATTAGGTCTGCTTCCTCAGACCATGCTGGCACAATGCCTGTCATACTGTATAGATGGTCTGAAAATAAATGAAATCTGTACTTGCATACTTTAAGCTCAATTAATATTTCCCAAAATACGTTCTAAGAAAAAGGGGTTCCAAGGTCAAATAACTTTTGGCAACATGCCATAGTGTATCTGCCTTTAAGAAAATCACAATAGGTACTAATATATTTTAAAAAGCTTAGAAATTTCATAGGAAATAAAGCTGTTCAACTTTGCTTATTCCTGAATTTAACACTTAAAAAAATCATAGATATTTATTCTGCAGAATGTACTTCAAAAATAATCTGGTTAGCTAGTTTGTAGAAATGAAAGTCAGAGGGTTTTTAGGTTTAGGAAAAATAAACTTCATCCAGAATTAGTCAATGTATTTATAAATTCTCGATGAACTATATCAAAATCAAAGAGGCTCAAAGGTCAACTGCATTATAGCAATATTTACAGGACTGGAGTTGAGCTGGCTTGAATAAAAGATTTGCTTCTAGTTGACCATAATCTTTCTATGTAGCTCTGCAAGTGGCACAAAACAGAGAGGTTTCAAGCACCGATCTCACGAGACTGTCTTCATGAACTAAAATTGAATTGCATATATTGAATTGACTATTTCAGTTCCACACAGTTCTTCTGCACTCAGGAAGACACAGCCAACATGTGGCATTTTCCAGATTTGTGCTGATACTTAGCTAGTTCTTGCATTAGTGATGAATGATATAAGAAGTAAAATGAGATGCAAGTGGCATTTCCGCTGGTGAATAAAACAATTTTTTTTTCTGAGTATTTCCAGTGAATATTTGCAAATTGATAATTGTTTCATCATTAAGCAAGTAATAACTAATTTACTTTTATTCCTATCAGCTTTCCTTCTTCCCTAGGTCTCCCCTGGCTCCTTCCTTTATTTAATACATTTGGGAATAATCACTAGAAACACACCATAATTATGCTCCATATCTATATAACTGCCCCTTCCCTAGTCCTTCAACTGTGTTTCTTCTACTTCAAAATATACTTGCCCCTTCAGATTCTATGCTGCATCCCCTCTCTTGCCCTCTACTTCCTTCTGTTTCATCAGCCCTTTATCCCTCTCAATCCTCATGGTTCTTTTCCTCTTTATCATAAAGAGGTGGTTGTCTCTTTTCAGAAATGGTGGGGTGTTTAAAACATAATTGAGCGATTGGATATGTAAACATGATGTGGGGACAGCAAAATCAAGCTGAACACCCATGAAAACTGTGATGGAATTAATCTGAGCCTCACAGCCTTTCCATTAGCTCCTGTTTGCCGTAGAATATGTCCTTTAGAATTCTCAATGTTATCTTGCTTCATGATGTCAGACAGGCTTTTTCTTCACTATCACCCAATGCCTGTGGGCTGTTGACTTGGCCAGGTTTTATTTCTATCAAGTATTGTTACACAGAGTTTGAGATGCAGGGATATATGCTGGATGGATCCCATTATCCCTGATGGATGAATCTCAACTCTACATGTCTTCTTCCATGCCAACTGGACTTCAGTCTCAACTGTGTTTTGGACATGTTCTAATGATTATTCCAATAGAATCTCATATTCAGTATATACAAACTGCATGTGAACATCCATAATACTTCTCTCTCAACACTTGACATATGAGAGGCACTCAAAAAAATTCCTGTTCTGTTTCTTTTTGCATCAAACACACTAGTTTTCATGATTCTCTTCATTTTTTATGTGAATGATACTATATGGTGAGTCATCTACACTTGAACATTCAGCATCTTTCCTCCAGTTTCTATTTTTCTCCCTGTTTTTTCCTACAGCAGTATTTAACTAACTCTTATTGTTTAAGGAAATATGTTGAGGTATAATAATTAGGAGGACACAGTTAAGCTCATCATAAATTTACAGTCTGGTAGAAAGTCAAGGAGAGTGATAAATTAGCAAGTGCAGAGCTAAGTACGGGAGCACAGATGAAGACACTAAACCAGCTTCGGGGAGTCACAGATGCTCACCAGAGGAAAGGATAGGAGGACGACTATGCCGGGTTATGAAACACAAGTAAAAATTATCCCAGAGAAAGGTGAGGGAGGTGAATGGTGACAGGAAGACCTTTTCAGGAATTGGAAGTAAATGTGTGATGTGAACATGCCCCATTATGCTTTAGGATGGGCAAGGTTTGAGGAGATAAATAGGAGAGTTCATAGGTCAAGATGATCCCTGTGTACCATGTTAAAGGGTCTATCTTGAGGGCAAATTACCGATGATGGTTGGCATTGGGCAGGGCCATGTGACTGGTTCTGGCTAGTGGGCTATAACGGAGGGTGATAGTGAAAAGCCATTGATTGTGCTATTTTCCAGTCTTTGTTTTCCTGCCATATCAGGTGGAGAAATGGGGTCTTTCAGATGGTGCAGTTGGGAAAGTGAAGACCTCACTAGCCTGTATTGTTGAATTACAGTAAAAATATATCAATTATTCTGAGGGTTGTTCTGAATTGGAGCAGATAGCCCCACTGAGATTTTGGGATTATTTCTTACCACAGCAGAATATTGGCTGTCTTGATGGATATCCATTCACAGAACATCTTTCTCTCTACTTAATCTAAAATTGCTGCCACCTTCTCAATCATCTTTATATATTGTTGTTCAGTCCCTAAGTCATGTCCAACTCTTTGTGACCCCATGGAATGCAGCATGCCAGACTTCCCTGTTCTTGACTACCTCCCAAAGTTTTCTCAAATTCATACCCATTGAGTCAGTGAGGCTGTCTAACCATCTCATCCTCTGCCACACCCTTCTCCTTTGCCTTCAATCTTTCCCAGCATCAGGGGCTTTTCCAATGAGTTGGCTCTTGGCATCAGGGGCCAAAGTATTGGGGCTTCAGCTTCAGCATCAGTCCTTCCAGTGAATATTCAGCATTGATTTTCTTTAGGCTTGACTGGTTTAATCTTGCAGTCCAAGGGGCTCTTAAGAGTCTTCTCCAGCACCACAGTTTGAAAGCATCAATTCTTTGATGATGCTCAACCTTCTTTATGGTCCATCTCGCACATCCATACATGACTACTGGAAAAACCATAACTTTGACTATAGGGAACTTTGTCAGCAAAGTGATATCTCTGCTTTTTAATATGCTGTCTATATTTGTCATAGATTTTCTTCCAAGGATTAAGTGTTTTGTAATCACAACATAAAACTATCTTTCATTTGTTTATTGCATATATTTCTTTTCTAGAATATAAACTCTGTAAAGCAATGACCTGTTTGTCTTGCTCAACTTTGTAATCCAGAGTCTAGGTCAATGCTTGGTGCATAACACAAGAAATATTATTTTAAACTGAAGATGATAGTTTTGCAGAAAAAGTGAGCAAAGAGCACAAAACTCACTCAACAATTTTGTGAACTCTTTACAAAAAGAGAGATTTGATTTGATTTCTTACATATTAATGCACATTGAAGGAGAGAGTGGAAGGTATTTTATAGATGACTTCAGTCAGGAAAAGATGCCTGAACACCTATTGGGGTGTGAAGATAACAATAAGTGAGCTCAGATTTCAATTAACTTGAATCATTGCTGTTGTCATTATTGATCTCACACCTTGTGATAGTAATAACTTATGGTCACAGATTTGGGGACTTTTAGTATTTTATGGTTTGTGTGTGTGTCTTGCAGGTGGCCCTTTTGTTATTTGTTTCACACAAGTACATTTTCATTCCTGATCTCTGTTACTGCAAGAAATTTTGCCCTTATTGCTCCTATTGATTTTCCTAAATTAAGATATCAAGTTACCATGACAGATAGCAGTGCCTGATATTTGGAGACTAGATGATGATAAATAAAGAAATGTCTTCGTTTCTGACTTGTGAGCCATGAATTTTGGAGGAAAATATGAGGTCATTAGGCAAAACGAATTAGTGGCATATGATGACCACTAAAAAAATATGATGAATACTCATTGAAACAATAAATCTGTAGGAAATGTTAAGATTTAGCCATTAGTCTAACAAACAGCGTTCTCTTACTGATATGTTTGCAGGGATTACAAAGTATTTTCCTAGCTTTCCTTGCTGAGCTTGAATTCTTGCTGGTAATAATTTATTGAATCACATAGAATTTGGTTTGAGTTTTATCTCTTTCACTCATCTGGGTGATCTTGGTCAAGTTTCTGAATTTTATCATGGCCCGTAGTAAAATAAGTACTCATAAATTGTTACACTAGGTTATGGTAATAATTAAATGATCTGAAATAGTAAAAGACTTAGCAAAGACCTGGACTAAATGATATTAGCAATTGCTTTGGGGATATCATATTTGAAATATTACCTGATTTGTTTTTCTTCTCAGTGATCCAGTGGGATTCCTCAATGGGAAGGTCAGTGTTACATGACTTGGTCTCTTTTTGTCTCTTTCTGGCAGAAAAAGAGAATAGAGAACTTTTTTGGTGCTGGAAGAAGGAGAATACCCTATTAGATTATTGTTCACATATATTCACCTTCCTTTTCCCCATCTCCATGGATGAAGTTTACATCACTACCTCATTCATGTTGGATTCTGTCATGTGACTCAATTTGGCCTCAAAGTAGGGGGAAAGTACTTTGACCAAGGCAAAGGCTAATGGATATGGCATAGGCACAGCCTTGAAATGTGTTCATGTGGTTGGGCTTCAGCTCTTGAAACATGGTCATGACAAGAATGTGTCCTGGTTAGTCCACTGGGCCAACGTGGATGAGAAACAGGATATGGTGACTGGGATCTAACTTTCAGCTTGGAGCTAAACCAGCCAATCCTGACTAGGTCCCACGAGCCCCAGCTTCTAGCCTGCAGAAGCATGAGTGGAAATATATGATGGTTTTTAAAGTCACTTAGTTTTTGAAATGACTTGTTTGTAATATTAATGTGGCAGTAAATGACTGATAAAAGGAGCCAAAGAGAAAGAAATCATAAAAAGAGCCAGGATAAGAGGTAAAGTCTTAACCATTCTTTTCTCTGGAGAGAAACCCTGGGAATAGGGAGAGGCAGGTAAAAATGCCAGGTATATTTGAGTGAACCCCAACATTTCAGACTAATGCTTCACGTTCTCATGTGTATCTCAGGACATTTGAAGCCTCTCAGAGAAGTTTTCTTTCTAGTTTAGAGTAGCATCCAACATGGTGGAGGAGCGTGAAGCAGCATAAGTGGAAGGAGGAGCAAGTTAGATAGTCCTAAGATTGCTCTTTAAGCTACTCTGAGATTGACTGTGACACACTGAATGTGATCCAGAATTTCCATATGTTCCAGGATGGAACTGATGGGCATGAAGATGCCTAGGGAAGGAATGAAAGAGATTTCAAAATGACAGGAGAAGATGACAGAAACCATATATTTCAGCCACAGGCTTCAGTACAATGGCTACCCAAGCCAGAAGGGGCTACCCACCTATCAGTGGATGGTTACTGTGGGCACCTGGTGTCCAGACAGGACTGAGGACGTCGTCACAGTTTCCAGTGAGAATTGGCAAAACAGCATAAGAAGCAGCAGCTCCCTACCCCTGAAGTCCTGTGTATCCTTCTGCTCAACTATATCCCCACATATAACTTTAAGAAATGAAGAAAACTCTGAATTTTTTTGAAAAAGGTTAAGCACCTGAGAGAAAATATTTATATTAAGCTGGAAGAAACTGTGTTCTGTACTGTCATCATTAGGATTTGAGCTGTAGGGCAAGATAAAGTCAATATAGTAAATAAACACTTTCTTTTTTGCACACCTCAATGATAGTGTATATTTTGGTTTCAGTAAGATATTATTACTTATCATCATTATCATCATCATTTTTCTTTTGGAAGGATCATCTGATCTAACTCTTCTGAAAATGCTTGAAGCCTCTTAAACACCATCAGAGATAGAGCGTTTATCTCACTCCAATTCTGAATAGCTACAAATACTAGAAAGGTTGTCCTTATACAGAACTAAAATTGGTCTTCCTGAGGCTTAAGTGAAGTGAAAATCGCTCAGTTGTGTCCGACTCTGCGATCCCATGGACTCCATGGAATTCTCCAGGCTAGCATACCTTCTCCAGGGATCTTCCCAACCCAGAGATCAAACTCAGGTCTCCTGCATTGTAGGCAGATTCTTTACCAGCTGAGCCACAGGGGAAGCCCATGAATACTGGAGTGGGTAGCCTGTCCCTTCTCCAGCAGATTTCACGACCCAGGAATTGAACCGGGGTCTCCTGCATTGCAGGTGGATTCTTTACCAACTGAGCTATAGCTTATAGCCATAGCTTTGTTTTTATCCCATGGAGTCACTTAGAAATTTCTATTCCCTCATCCACATGACACGTGGACTTATAGATAATAAAAATAAGAACTGACTATAAAGTTTTAAATTTACCCATAGATTTAACCATGTTTCTTATATTTAATTACAGTCATGATTATCAAATAAAAGTTTTTCAGAATTGAGAACTGCCATATATTGGATCAAGAGGTTAAAATGTTATATACCAAATAGAGGATCAGGGGACATTACTTTGGCAGAAGTTTAAAGTTTATGTAAAAAAAAAAAAAAAGCTGGGGATCTAATTTGTTAAAACACTAGTGTGATATTGAAAGACCAATCATGCTGCTTTAATGGAAGGACAGTATCCCACTTGATAAAAAGTAATTGCTTTAGTGTTTTCTGTGTTGACAGTATCATGCATAATCACCTCAATATCCAGTCTTCATCCTCAACTCTGCCCTTTCCTTCAACTCTACATCCAATCAAATACTAAGTTCTGTTATGTCTACCTTCTTAAAAACAATCAGTTCTTTCTTTCCACCCCCACTGCTGCTACCTGAGTTCTCACTACCACTGTTTTTGTACTGGGAGTAGTACAACAGACTTCATGCTGGTCTCTTTCCTATCAACTGTTTTCCACATTGAAATAATAATCTTTCTGAAATGCCAGTATGATCTCATCTCTTTTGTATTTATTCCAAGGCACATTGAATCTACTCTTACCACAATGAATCCTAATCTCTTCACACTTCTCATGCTGTGAATTCCTTGCTGGGCTTAGTGCAATTTTAGTGATTAAAGGTATGTATATTTCATACACGACTTTTTTTTTAATTTTTATTTTAACTTTAGTTTACTTTACAATACTGTATTGGTTTTGCCAAACATTGACATGAATTCACCACAAGTGTACATGCGTTCCCAAACATGAATCCCCTCCCACCTCCCACCCCATAAGACTCTGGGAGAGAGGGAGAGGGAGAGGGTGGGATGAGATGGGAGAATGGCATTGAAACATGTATACTATCATGTAAGAAATGAATCGCCAGTCTATGTCCGATGCAGGATGCTTGGGGCTGGTGCATGGGGAGGACCCAGAGAGATGTTATGGGGTGGGAGGTGGGAGGGGATTCATGTTTGGGAACGCATGTACACTCGTGGTGAATTCATGTCAATGTTTGGCAAAACCAATACAGTATTGTAAAGTAAACTAAAGTTAAAATAAAAATTAAAAAAAAAGGGTAAATGTGAGGTATTCTGCTCCTCTGGTTATGTTCATATGCATACAATTTTGCTAGCTCTCCGAGGTCAATGTCAAAATGAAGAAGAGGAAAGAAAAGAAAAAGAGGAAGAGAAGAAGGGATAAGAAGTTAAACACTGTTTTGGTTTCCATCCTCTCATTTTAAAGCTATGAAAATGAAATTTTGGAAAGCTAAAGATTCTAGAATCTTACAGTCTAATCTCCCTGGGCATACTGACAGTCTTCTACCTTTTTACTTTTAATATAAAAAATTGTTTCAGCAATGACCATTTTGACAATCCAAACTACATACATGATTTTTTAAACACAAACCAAGTANNNNGTATTCTACTAAGCTCACTCAAAATGAATGATATTCTTCAGTGCTGGAGGAAGATCTGGTGGAGCTGGACTTACTAAATTACAAATTAAATGTAGGTCTCAAGTGGAGACTTGGATGAATTTTTAAGGGCAATTTTAACTACTTGATTTTTTGCTTAATCCTATAATAAAATTGATTTCATTATCATATGTGAGACGGTGAGATAGTAATGTCATTCTTGCTCACTATCATTTTTATTTGATTATTTTTTCATGAGATAGAAACATTATAAGCACAGTTCTCAAGGAGGGAATTATCTTGATTAAAAAATGCTTTGGGCTGTATTTAACAATCTGATATAAAAAAATACTTTGAGAGGTATTTGCTCTGAAAGTGAGATCTTTGGGAACCAGTGTGAAGCTGGCAGTAAGGATGAAGAGTTGGAATCTATTTTACATAATACAATGAAAAAAATTTAAAGTTGCTCCTTAAAATTTAAAGGACTGGTTGAGTGAACTGAGAACTCCCAGGTGTTCAAGCTCAACTTATAAAAGGCAGAGCAATCAGAGATCAAATTGCCAACATCTGTAGGATCATAGAAAAAGCAAGAGAGTTCCAGAAAAACATCTACTTCTGCTTCATTGACTATGCTAAAGCCTTTGACTGTGTGGATCACAACAAACTGTGGAAAAGTCTTAAAGAGATGAGATACCAGATAACCTTACCTGCTTCCAGAGAAATCTGTATGCAGGCAAGAAGCAATAGTTAGAACTGGACATGGAACAACAGACTGGTTCCAAACTGGGTAAAGAGTACATCAAGGCTGTATATTGTGACCCTACTTATTTAACTTATATGCAAGGTACATCATGTGAAATGCTGGGCTGGATGAAGTACAAGTTGGAATCAAGATTGCTGTGAGAAATATCAGTAACCTCAGATATTCAGATGACACCACCCTTATGGCAAAAAGTGAAGAAGAATTAAAGAGCCTCATGATGAAAGTGAAAGAGATGAGTGAAAAAGCTGGCTTAAAACTCAGTGTTCAAAAAATGAAGATCGTGACATTTGGTCCCATCATTTCATGGCAAATAGATAGGGAATCAATGGAAACAGTGATAGACTTCATTTTGGGGGGCTCCAAAATCCCTGCAGGTGGTGATTGCAGTGCATGAAACTAAAAGACCTTGCTCTTTGGAAGAAAAACTATGAGCAACCTAGACAGTGCATTAAAAAGCAGAGAAATTACTTTACTGACAAAGGTCCGTCTAGACAAAGGTATGGTTTTCCCAGTAGTCTTGGAGGGACGTGAGAACTGGACCATAAAGAAAGCTGAGCGCTGAAGAATTGATGCTTTTGAACTGTGGTGTTGGAGAAGACTCTTGAGAGTCCCTGGGACTGCAAGGAGATCAAACCAGTCAATCCTATAGGAAATCAATCCTGAATATTCATTGGAAGGACTGATGTTGAAGCTGAAGCTCCAATCCTTTGGCCACCTGATACAATGAATTGACTCCTTATAAAAGACCCTGACGCTTGGGAAGATTGAAGGCAGGAGGAGAAGGGGACGTTTGTCACCACTGACTTGATGGACATGAGTTTGAGCAAGCTCTAGGAGTTGGTGATGGACAGGAAAGCCTGGTGTGCTACAGTCCATGGGGTGGCAAAGAGTCAAACATGACTGAGTAACTGAACTGATTGACTTGGAGCAAAAATTTCAGAACTATTTTTACAAATTCACTCATCATTTTACATGGTTTAAAGAAGTTCAGTTATGGTGGTTAATCATGTAAGCTTTGCACTTAAGTTAAATTCAAGAACCAAAACTTTCTAGTGGTAGGACTTGAGAAAGTTATAAACTTTCTCAACTTTTTAAACTCTCACTTCATATGTATAAAGTGGAAGCTATAACACCATCCAAATCTTAGGGTTCTTATGGGAGATTAGATAAGATAATCCATGTAAAGCAGTCATCATGTTACTTGACACTTCCTAAGCACTTTCTAAAAGTATTTATTTTCTCCTTTTTACCTTTTTCCTTTTCTTATTTTACTTTTGCCCAAGTCCGCAGAGTGAGTGAATGGTTTTACATTCCTAACAAGTTCATTCTGGATCCAAACTTCAGTGCTATTTTATTATGCACTTCTGTTTATCATTTGTGCTACCAATCACACATAACAAGGAGGGGACTTTTACAAATCTCCTCAAGTAGCTCTATAATCTCTTTATTGGGTTTGGAATTATTATTATTATTATTTTCTTCTACTCAGCCTGCTACCTCAACTTTATTATTATTATTATTATTATTTTGCAAGAGCTTGTTTCTTTTCTTTGAGGATTCACTCTTTTTTCACCACCTGTTACACTGGATTTGGTGGGGCTGCCAATTTCAGCATCTTGGTCCCATGGCCACACATGTGAGCATGAGATCTATTACAGGATTGTATCCTTTCAGATACCATCATGATTCTGATAGTTGGACTTGTGACTGAAGTTGAAATATTGTAATAAATAAATAGTCTGATTCCATACTTTTGGTGGTTGACAAACTTTTCAGCCTACCCCTTGCTCCTCCCTTCCACCTTGCATCTGGACATGAAGTTAGGAAAGGACTGGGGTTCTCCTTTGGTGCTGATGGGCAATTCAAACCAGGCAAGCACCTGCCCAAGCATGGGAACCCTCACTCCAACCCCACTTCTTAGTCACAGCAAAAGCTTCAAGTCAGTCCCCTTCACTCTCTCAAGCCATTTTCTGACCAGTATGGAAAGTCTGCCCTGCTCTCTCTTGCTACATAGTAGCAAGCTTTCTTTATACCCTCATTGTGTTTGTGTGTGTGTGTGTGTTTATGTTTATGTTTCATCGGTCTTAACTTGATTTAAACTTTAGGTAAGGATCCATACTGCCTCTGAAGAATGGCAATAACAGATTAAGCAGGCCTCTTGGTCTTCTTCAGTTGTGAGCTCTAATGAAATGACTCATCTTCCAGTTGTCAAATCTCCAAAACCATGGACAGGTAGGAGAGAATAGAGCACCAAAAGAAAGCAGGAGAGTCAGTGAGAAAGTCTAAACGGCACAGTTTCAAGTCCTAGAATCCACCTCCAACTTCCCAGTTAGATGAGTTAATAAATCTTGTTTTGTGGCTTAAGCTAATTTGTTTCTTTCAGTAACTTCCCACAAAATCCTGCCTTAAAGAGGAGAGAACTTTGTTTTGAAAAACCTTTACACTCTAGGCATAAAAGATGACACCCCAAGGACTTGAGCATTGAAAACAGTTTTAGAAAAGGAGGTGATAAAATACTTTTTGTTGCTATGGCTCTTTGGTATGAAGGAAGATGAGAAAAGTATGATGCCTCAGGAAAATGTGGAGACTTGGAGAACTCACATTGTTAGAATCTTAAAATCGCTGTGTGATTCTTCCTTATGATCCCTGATCATTGGGAAGGTGTACAATTCTCATTGATGCTTTTAAATATATATATATATGTATTTCACTGTGTTGAGTCTTAATTGTAGCACATGGGAACTTCAGTCTTAACTGCAGCATGTGGGCTCTTAGTTGAAGCCTGTGGGATTTAGTTCCCTGGCCAGAGATTGAACCTGAACTCCCTGTATTGGGAGCTTGGAGTCTTAGCCACTGGACCACCAGGGAAGTCCCCTCATTAATGCTTTGATGTAGCTTTTGAGGCAATGGGTGGAATGGCTGTTGAATTTCACATTTGACTTGCTAAGGAGTGAAAGGTTGTCTGCCTATGAGAAGGCAGAGATTATATGTTCATTTGGGCTTGTCCAGGCCATAGAATCAGGGGAGGGGTTTTGTTTATCTGTAACTCAAGGGGTAGAGGATTTCATTCACTATAAATACAATTTATAGTGAGTAAGTATGGGTCTAGTTTGTAGGCAACACTATTGGAATAAGTCACTATAAAAGCTTCATTGTTTTTCTCCTCAAATCTTATGTGTATCATTTAGTAATTATATTTCCTCTATGCA
>SJYQ01000735.1:906642-946572 GCA_006410935.1 Redunca redunca
TGGACTGTGAAAAAGCTGAGCACTGAAGAACTGATGCTTTTGAAATGTGGTGTTGGAGAAGACTCTTGAGAGTCCCTTGGACTGCAAGGAGATCCAACCAATCCATCCTAAAGGAGATCAGTCCTGGGTGTTCATTGGAAGGACTGATGCTGAAGCTGAAACTCCAATACTTTGGCCACCTCATGGGAAGAGTTGACTCATTGGAAAAGATTCTGATGCTGGGAGGGGTTGGGGGCAGGAGGAGAAGGGGATGACAGAGAATGGGATGGCTGGATGGCATCCCTGACTCGATGGACATGAGTTTGAGTGCACTCCACGAGTTGGTGATGGACAGGGAGGCCTGGCGTGCTGCGATTCACAGGGTTGCATAGAGTCAGACACGACTGAGTGACTGAACTGAACTGAACTGATAACCAAGAAATGAATTTAAAAGTTAGAAGTTCCAGAGCTACCTATAAGGAAGCCCAGGAAAATATCATGATTAAGGAAGGAAGTCTAAAACCTGGGGGAAAAAAGTCTTAATTAAATCCATGGAGTTTTGAGATTGGAAAGAAATCATTTAGAGGAATCTGAAATAAAATTGCAGTAATTAATTTATGCCTTCAGTGAAGAATTTGCCTTCACTCTAAATAGTTGCTTTCATTTTTAATGACTCATTTTTATTTACGATTATAACTGCAAATCATCTATTTTGTATATGACTAGAAAGACATTTTTTGACTCTTTCCTTCCTTTCTCTCTCTTTCTTTCTCTTTCCTCCCTCTTTTCCTCCCTCCCTTCTTTCAGCAAATTCTTATTAAATAACTACCTTGTGCCACAAACTGTGGTAAGTACTGTATTTCCTGGCACTTTTCCTCTTCCAGAAAATAATATGGTCTGTGTTAACAATAAGCTGTTATAGTCTAATCTCGTCAAAGGGTATATAAAAGATATAATGCTAAATGCCTGGACTATATAGTTATTTTATATATCTAACTGATTTTAAACACACATACCAGCTACATGTCAGAAGGATTCCAATATCAAATGTAAAGAAAATGAATCCTTGCTGTTAATGAGCATGGATATCACTATATTTGGAAATGCCATGTTATTGGGGAAAGACTTGATATTTTTATGCATGTATTTTTCATTTTTTCTGTGCTTCAGAATAGTGATTAAAAAAAAAGTGTTTGGCAAAAGACACTGAGTTTTTAATCTGAAGTTCCTTATAAATAAATAATCTCTTTTTTCCTAGCTTTTGAAAGATCCAGTTCCATTTCTGATGAACTTCTCAGAGTTATCTACCTTACCATCTGTGACATGAATGGAGAAAAAAATTATATTATCTATCTGTACACTTCTATAATTTTGTTTTGGCTTCTAATAGTACAACATTCTGTAAAGCATGAGCTTCGTATTTCCTTTTGTAGGATAACTAGGTTTTTACTTTTTAAGTTGGAAAAGAAATGCTGCTAACTATATTTTCCTACTTTCAAATATGTTCTATTAGCTTTACTTAGCTTTTATAGTTCTGTGGTTATATGAAGCCACCAAAGCACTAGATGCTTATAAAAAGGAACTGAGTGGCAGTTAATTAACGCCTCATTTGAATTTTAACAACTATGCCAGTAGAAAGTGCACTTATAGATGTCCTAAATGAATGACATGAGCAGGTGTTAGAGCTTTTAGATGACAGGTGAGGTGCAATGTTTCATTGGCTCTTTTCTAATGTTCAGCAGAAATTTTCTAGTCTTTTAGAGAAATATTAATTGATTACCAAATTTACACAAGTGATTAATTTGGATGCTGCTACGAAAAGGTAAGAAAGAGAAAGTCTGAGATTTGAACAGACGAGGGAGAAGGAATTGCAAAAGAAACTGTTATATATCATGGGCCATCCTGGATATCAAAGAATTACAAAGGGAGCAGGAGAATCCTTGGATGAAGATGTCTTTCCTGGATGGGAAAATGAGAAAATGCTTAAAGATGGGACTCTAAAAGGAGAAGATTGCATAAAATGATATATAGAGGTTGATATTTCTCCTAAAGTCACTGAAATGTAATTCAGCAAATCAAATGGTGAAGTATAAGAGCAAAATAGACATTTGGATACCAGAAAAATCTTGGAAATTCCCCCTGCTCCCCAGCCCTTGTTCAAGCTTTCTGGAAGAAGTCATTCAAAACTTGTTCCCAATCTTGGTGAGAAAGCATTCAGTGTCCTGCCATTAAGTCTGATGTTAAAGGTCTTTTTCAGGCTCAGTAAGTGCCCTTCTATTATAATGTAGTAAGGTCATGAATGGACGTTGAATATTTTGGTATCAGTTGAAATGATCAGATTGCTTTATCTCCTTGTCTATAAATATGACGGATTATGTTGACTGATTTTTGAATGTTGAGTTAGCCTTGTATTCCCAGGATAACCCTACTTGGTTATTGAGGCACTATTTTTATATATTGCTAGGTTCCTGACTTATTTTCAGTGCTACCTATATCATATATGTCCATACATGACCAGAATATGGTCAGTTTTTGTAAATGTTTCCTGTCTACTTTGTATAACTTGGTTAAAATGTAAATGTATATTTGTTCATTAGGTTACTTGTTATGTTACTCACATTGATGAAATCTTACATATGCATTTTTTTGGTTCTATTTTCTCAATACTGAGAGAGATGAATGAATTTTTTTTGGTAAGTTATGTATAATTCCTCTTTTTAAAAAATTATATAAAAATACACAGGGTAATTGTTTCAAATTCTTAAGAATGGTTATTCGAGCTGTTGCTTCTTTGATTTATTGCCAAGCTAGAACTTGGCAACCTAGGACCATAGGACTTGTCAGAGTCCTACCCACAGGTATGTAGGGAACATTTCAGAAGAGCAACCTCATTCAGATGCATGCCCTAGATCCCATATGTGTTATCTAGAAACAAAACTGAACTTGACAGGGCAGGATGAGGCAACAGGGTGACTGGAAGTCTCACAGCTGTTGTTGGGTCACTGGATCTGAACTTGGATTGCGTCTCCATCATGTATACCAGCCTCACAAGATATATTACCTGCATATGCCTGGTTAGATAGAGGACTGACATAGGCCTGCATCTGCCAGTAAAACCTATGCGATCAGGATTAGATAGTTGTGAGGAAACCAGAGCTGATGACTAAACTTTAAAATTATTTATTTAGTTGCTAAACACATATTGAATCAAATCCTCCAATTTTCTTTTCCTCTTTTTGATAAATGTGTTAAATTTACCCTCTCTACTCTGTATCAGCAAGTTCTAGTCTGTACAAAGGATGCAGAATGCATGTATTGATGGCATATTTGTCAGAAGGCTGCCTTTTTTTAAATGTCAATTTTCTATGTTTACTGTGATTTGAACATTATTTGTAAGTTCCTAAGCCTGATTCAGAGAAGGCAATGGCAATCCACTCCAGCACTCTTGCCTGGAAAATCCCATGGGCAGAGGAGCCTGGTGGGCTGCAGTCCATGGATCACTAGGAGTCAGACACGACTGAGCAACTTCATTTTCACTTTTCACTTTCATGCATTGGAGAAGGAAACGGCAACCCACTCCAGTGTTCTTGCCTGGAGAATCCCAGGGACGGGGGAGCCTGGTGGGCTGCCGTCTATGGGGTCGCACAGAACTGGACACGACTGAAGTGACTTAACAGCAGCAGCAGCAGCAAGCCTGATCCATTACTTATGCCCTATTTCTGACTCTCTACTGTCTAGGATGACTTGATAGATTTCTTCCTGACAGAATGAATTATGTCATGTGGTTTATTTTCTCTTACTGTGTTGAGCTGATACTGGGGGAAAATGTTAATATTTTCAAAGCTTGTACCAAGGGAAGACTGGGCATTGAAAACAAGATGAAATTCTACTGAACTTTTCCACAGTGGGTGAGGCACTTACAATAAAACATCTAGAAAAAATTGTCTATAAATAAAGTGTTGAGATTTGTAGTTCTGATAACTTCTGACATAAATGAAAATATATTGTAATTTCAAACTTCTTTCTTATTGATATATAAGACTGACTTTATGTTTTGCTTTTCAAGCTGAAATTGAAAGGTGGTTTTGAAAGGAGAATGACTGAATAGCTGATATGTGAGGTTGTTAAAGCATTTTATTTTAACAACTTGCAGTTAGTTTAATTGAGTACTGTGAATATAAACTTTACTTATTCAGGATTTCTGTTTATTAGGAAGCAGTCTAGATGAAAGTTCCTTTTCACATTATTTGAAATGTAAGTTTTTAAGGAAATAACTATGGGAAACTGTTACAAATAATTTTTTCAAAAAATTTGTAGATTTGTTTTATAATTATTAATTTTTATTCAAAGATATGTTTATTCATTCATCAAAACAGGTTAAACCCAGTTCAAATGATCTATATTTAAAATAATCAAGTTAACTTTCAACAAATTTCAAAATACTTTCAATATTATACATTTAATTGTCAATGTACCTTTAATTTTAATAGTGTTATATTTCCTGTGTATCATTATCAAATTTTGAATTAAACATCTGATGCCCACTCTGTCAATTATCTTCTTATGTGTTTCTGTGACTTTAAAAGCTTAAATAAGAGCTATAAAATAATTTTGATGTGCCTTTTCAATTTTTCTAAAAGTGAAAGTAGCACTGGTAATTGCTCTTCTGTTGCTCTTTCCTAGCATGTTAAGGCTTCTGTACATGGGATTGGAGGTGGGAGTGGGAGTATTCTTCAAACTAAATTGTGGAAATTCTAGAGTTTTCTAGATGCCTGGTCAGCATTAGTCAGGGGAATGTGCATCATTTCAATTCTGTAAGTTCAGCAATAAAATATCTACTGATAAGAGGGAGGAAATATGCACACAAATACGCAATGAATATAGTCCTTCATTTAGTCTATATTCCTTACTGGAGTCATATGTGCCAACTACAATCTAGGAAAGCCTGGGAGGTTAACCTCTTCATGTCCAGTTAGGCAATCTTCTGAAAACAAGGTCAACTTAAATCAATTAAGATCACAGGGATAAGGTCTACTTCAAATGACTAACAAAACAGATCAAATAGTTCAAGGTGTTATGTCCAAGACCTGAGAATTTTCTTGAAAATAAAATCTTAAAAGCCAAAATCTATACAAGAAAGATATAATCAATGTGCACTGCATGAATCAGCTGTTATAGTAATGTAAACTAGATGGGTATTTAACAAAAATATGATATGTGTATTGGGCGAATGGGGAGGGGATGTATGTGTGTGTGAGTGTGTGGTTTATGTTTTGTGTGTGCATTTTCTGTGGATATTATCCTGATTTTTCATCATAAAATATCGATATTGTCAATAATTTAAAAATTAATGAATAGTAGTTTCAGATTACCACTTAGAAATACATATGCATTGCTGTGATTATAATTGTTGACTTGAACCAGATTTGCTGAGGTTAGGATCCTGACTCCATGACTTACTGGCTATGTGACCTTGGGCCAAAGTTACTTGACCTTTCTCTGCCTCAATTTCCTAGCTAGAAAGTAAGAATAACTGCCTTATAGTTTACTACAAGGACTCAATGAGTTAGTATAGTAAAAAAGTACTTAGAAAGCTCTTGGCATGTCTTAAGCATCATGAAAGCAATTGCTCACTAAAATAAAGAATATATTCTTAAATTACAGAATAATCAGCTAAGAGAGTTGACAGAGGTTTCTTTTTTTTATTGGAAATTTTAAGAGGGGGATATATTGAGTTGGGATACTGAAAATTTTTTATTATAAGGCTTGTAGTACTATTAGACTTTTAAAGCTTTGTGAATGGTACTTGGATAAAAATAAAAATAAGAACAGTTAAAAATTGTACTTTAAAATACATATGTATACTGGAATTCATTAAATCATCATAAGCTTGTGAGGAGAAGCTTAATTTTTTATTTGTAATTTTTTTGACAGACCATCATGGTAGATGGTTGGCTCAGTAAATACTGGTTGAATATTTAATAAACAGTCCAGTTGGCTTGTCTTCCTTGTGGAAGGAAGACCTTCCTTTCCCTCAAGTGGGGCAACCATTTTGAAGCTATGGACTGTAACCACTTAAAATAGATGATACAACTATCTCAATTCTACATACAGTGATGCGTTGAACAGGTCCTCATAATCAACAGCCACATTGGAGTGGATCTTGAAACTGGTGCTACTTCTAAAAAAAAGACTGAACTGGGAAAAGCTTGGAGGTTGATGCTATAAAGACTTCACAGCGTATGGGTGGCAAGCTGAAGAGGAAAGGCACACCAAAAACCAGATACAGCACGTCTACATGATTACACAAAGGGACTTCCAGAGGGCACTGGCACTTAGCAGTGAAAGCCTAGGTGACATCTGTGCTGATCACCAGGGGGTCACTTGAATACAGGAAAGTAAGGTGGCCTATTTTCAGAAAATAGGAAGTCAATTGCAAGGGTATTTTCCTGAAGGCAGGAAGAGACCCTATCCATTCAGCTCCCTCGTGTGCTTTATACAGGTTTTGGGAAGCAGCATGCTAGATGCTACCAGGCAGGGTCTGGGACTTTGATTAATTAAGCAGAAGTGGCTAGAACTTAGGGATCAAGGCACAGAAGGTTGAGGAGTCTACTTTCAGAGATTCCAAAGCTTATAATTAAGAAATACTATTAGGTCAACTCTATGAATGTGCTTATTTTTGTCCAACATTTTGTTATGAAAAGTTTCAAATATATTGTAAAATTTTAAGAATTTTTAAGGGAATATAGTATTCAGTTGTTACTTAGCTATGAAAAAGCGATTTCATTTTGCTTACCTAGTACACCTTGACCCAGTGAGCTTAGGCTGGGTGCTTAACTGATTTGTTCTTTGGCCTCCCAAACCCCATAAATCCAAGTATCATGGCCAGTACCTATGAGTATGACTGGTTATGAGAAGTACAGAGAATCATTGTAGATAAGATACTGATGCACAGAACAAAAAAATCTATCCAAGTATATTTCATCTCCTGTCACATAGACCCAGGTAATAAGATTACTTCATAAAGAATAATATATAAACAAACAAAAAACTTGATTCTTTGGAAAGGAAAATACATTTGCTTATTCAGAAGTTCTGATGCTTTTATGAGAGAAGCCTTTAGTAGATCATTATTTTGACTTTCTTCATATTTGCATAGATCATATTTTCTCATTATTTTCATTTTGTGAAAACAGGATTCCTGAAGGAAGCGGTAGACAGGCTAACAATGAAATGGTAACTGATTTGAATGTAAAATAATCTTTTATGATTTTCCCATGCTGGTAGATAAAGATCAGGTTGGAGATTTTCAGCCCATAAAAGAAGCCTTTTGTGCATCTCCCTAAGTCTATTAATCTTCCACATTAGTCAGTATTCTTTAAATCAACTGAATCACTTTTTATGCCAGCCTAGCAATGGCTTCTTGGAAACTATAACAATAATTGAACTAGGACAGACATCTTGATTCAGAAAAAAAAAAGAAAAGAAAAAATCTCCCAGCTCTGGGCCATGCTGATGATTTCTGTGAAATGGATTTGGGTTTAACACAGTTAAGTCCTTTTTACTCTAGAATATTATTAGGTGATTTAAAATAATTATAGCAACATTTATGAGAAACTGTTGGCATTTAAGCTTATGAAATTGCTTTTTAAATGTACATAGAATGTAATGCCTTTGTTCCTCAAGCTACAAGCATTGAACCAAAACTAATGACTGTAAGCTACGCAGCGCCACACCTCCACACCTGACAAGTTGTGATTTGCTGCATAACTTAGTGGCTGGGTAAACTTGCTGTAACTGGAACACACACACACACACCCACACACACCGTGTACTAAATTCTTTCATTGGATCTTTTCTTTCAGTGTGTTCTGGAATCAGTCATCTGCCACCTCTTTAACCAACAATGTTTTTAGCTAGAAAAATACAAATTTGGATGACATTATTACATATTTTAAAATATTTTCAACTATTATCTTTAATAGAGTATCATGCTTTTAAAATGCTATGATTTTCAGCTATACTAGTCAATTCTTTTATCTTTGGTGCCATTTGGTTTTTCAGCAGATGGCTATAAGGGCAGATGGCCAATTAACTAAATATAGAACTATAGAACAGTTGTGCACTTAAAATAGTTGCTCTCCTTTACTGATATGTGAAGGCTTCCCCAGTGGCTCAGCGGTAAAGATTGTCTGCAGTGTAGGAGACATGGATTGGCCCCCTGGGTCAGGAAGATCCCCTGGAGGAAGGAATGGCAACCTGCTTGAATATTCTTGCTAGGAAACCCCATGGACAGAGGAGCCTGGTGGGCTGCTGTCTGTGGGATCACAAAGAATCAGACTCGACAGTGACTGAGCATGCATGCACTGATACGTGAAAAATGTTGGCTTTTTTGGGTCTAGTAAGGGTTTGGGGATGATGCTAAAGCTGAAACTCCAGTACTTTGGCCACCTCATGCGAAGAGTTGACTCATTGGAAAAGACCTTGATGCTGGGAGGGATTGGGGGCAGGAGGAGAAGGGGACGACAGAGGATGAGATGGCTGGATGGCATCACGGACTTGATGGATGCAAGTCTGAGTGAACTCCGGGAGTTGGTGAAGGACAGGGAGGCCTGGTGTGCTGCGATTCATGGGGTCGCAAAGAGTTGGACACGACTGAGCGACTGAACAGAACTGAACTGAACTGAACTGAAGGGTTTGGGGATGTTAGAAGGAAAGTTCTAGAGTGATGATGAGGGGCTAAGAGTATATATAGATGACAACTTCTCAACTAGATGAATATGCCCGATGTGACATAGAGAGATAAAGTTATGTAGAAAGATACAACATCAGTGCCAGTTATTTATAAAGTTTTTTCTTTGACTGATTACTATGGATGTTATAAGCATTTCATAGTTATTGTGCTATAAATGAGCAATTAAGTTCACCTATGAGAAATTTAAGGATCATTCCAGCATATCCATTTCTGGAGTTACATGTGGAGAGGCATATGAAATTAAAGGATTTATTATATTCACAGGTTCTAGAAGAGGGAGGCGCCCATGCACAGGGGCCACATGGGGAGAGGTCAAGGGAGCAGACTTAGCCAGGGAGATGGGGAATTGGGAGAGACTGAGAACTCGGGGGCAAGTGCCTTTATTGTGGGTGGAGATGGAGCACACAGATAAAAAGGCATGAGGAGATTTCATGGGTCTGTTTGAATGTCACAGGTCACAGTCAGGAGATGGAAGGAAGGGGAACATGGGGCAGGACCAGCCTACCACACTAGTTCACTTGGTCCCCTCCATGAGCTGCTCACAGCCTGTTTAGGGGGATGCTGAAGCAGCAGAAAAATGTGAAGTTTTAAAAATTGATTACAGTCACATAGTATTATTTACAATGATTTATATAATTTACCCAAGCTCCTAAATGTGTAAGTACTGTTGTAGACATCATAGCTTTTCTTTTAAAGAATAAACTAATTTTCAAGAAGAGAATTGTCTTTATTTCCCCCAGCAACATCAAGGAATCATATATAAATTTTCCAGATCATTAAAAAACCTAAAGCTACTTCATTTTAACATTATTCATGAAATTTTTTCCTAAAAAGATATGTGGTAGCAAAATAATGGCCTGTCAAAACTGTGCACATTCTAATCTCTGGAAGCATAACGAGTATGTTATGGTTGCCAATGGAATTAAGGTTGACTTTATGATAAAGAGATTAGTCTGAATTATCCAGGTGGGCTCAGTATAATCATAAGAGGAAGCAGGAGTCAGAGGAGTTGGGTCAGGAGTTGGTCAGCAGTATGGCCCTGGGTGGCTTTGGAGATGGAAGGGGGCTTTGAGTCAAGGAAGAAAATGGATTCTTCCCAAGGGTCTCCAGAAGGAACACAGCTCTACTACCTGGATTTTAAGCTGGTGAGACTCATTTTGAATTCCGACTGCTGGAAAGGTAAGAAAATTCATTTGTGTTGATTTAAATTGCCAAGTTGGTAGTAATTTGTTACAGCCGCAGTAGGGAAACTAACACAATGTAACATACTTCATTTTTTTTTTTAATTAAGATTATTAACTCTGGATCCTCTTCAGAGCTCTGATGGTGGTGATGGTTTATTTGCTAAGTCATATCTGATCTTGCGACCATATGGACTGTAACCTGCCTGGCTCCTCTGTCCGTGGGATTCTCCAGGCAACAATACTGGAGTGGGTTGCCATTTCTTTCTCCAGGGGATCTTTCCGACCCAGGAATCAAACCCATGTCTCCTGTGGCTTTTGCATTGCAGGCGAATTCTTTACCATTGAGCCACTAGGAAAGCCCATTAGCGTTCTGAAGGATGCTACAGTTCTGATGTTGAAGTTGCTTTCTTTCCCTCCCAGACTCTTGGCAGCCACCCTTGTTTTTGTTAGTGTGCTGCTCCTAATACCTGCCAATGACACTGTGGCTCAGACAGTGAAGAATGTGCCTGTGATTCAGGAGACCTGGATTCAATCCCTGGGTCAGGAAGATCCCTGGAGAAGGGAGTGGCAACCCACTCCAGTATTCTTGCCTGGAGAATCCCATGGACGAAAGGGCCTGACAGGCTATAGTCCATGGGGCTGCAAAGAGTCAGACATGACTGAGTGACTGGCACTTTCCTGGTACCTGCGCTCTTGACTCCTGTGCAGTCTGGGGGCATGGTGGTTCAGGCCAGATATCCTGACAGGTCTTCACTCTGCCACTTGAGATCTTGTGAGACCTTGAGGAAGTGTCTTTTTCTTTTCTTTTTTTTTTAATTTTTTAATTTTACTTTACAATACTGTATTGATTTTGCCATACATTGACGTGAATCCGCCATGGGTGCACATGAGTTCCCAATCCTGAACCCCCCTCCCACCTGCCACCCCATATCATCTCTCTGGATCATCCCCGTGTACCAGCTGACCTTGGGGAAGTGTCTTTACCTAACCACACCTCAGTTTAAAAGGCAGACAAGAACTAGCCTGTGGGAATGAGGTAGACGATGTCTGCTGACAAGGCACAGGTAAGGACCTAGTAATCTCATGGCTGGTTATGATGAAGCTACAACCAGACCCAGAGGCCTTTTCTGCCTCATTCACCTTGGGGTGGGCACCTGGGTCTATGTGAGTGACCCAGGGATTGAACCTGTGGCTCTGGCATCTCCTGCATTGGCAGGCATATTCTTTACCACGACCCTACCTGGGAAGCCCATGCTATGTACACTTTACTCCTAACCTTATCCTTCCCACTGAATTTTTCTGAAGAAGAATTTTCCAATTTTTCCCAGTCACTACAGTAAATAAATGCAATATTTATTTGAGTATCAAAAGAAAAAACATGCTTATTTTGCACTTTTTTCCAACACAGGTATGCCTACTTTTGTGTAGGGAAAAAGTGGATTCCGTGATAAATCAGAAAACTGTTTCTTTGGACTTAAAATAAGCTTCAATTTGTTTAAATTTATAAACTTTCAATTTTTAATGTGCTGTGACTCATTAATTATTCTATTCATTTAAAGATGGCTCTCTAACTGGCAAGAAAGTATATATCAGAAATAGCTAATCCTTGCCATTCACTCCTCAAAATTCCTCTGCATTTTTCACAGAATACAGACTCTTTATGAGCATGTATCATCTTTTTACACTTGCCCAATGTTTATAATAATCATTTTTCTTTCCCTTTTTGGTGTCTGTAGGTCTCTTTAAATTTTGCTTTCAAAATAGTTTTTCTATCCTTCTCTAGTTTGCCTGCAGTTTGTCTTTCTTTGTCATTTGGATTTTTGTGTCTATATCTGAGAAGGAAATATTTCACAGATAGAACTCCAAATTATGAGTTGTCATGATAGTCAAAGCTTAAGGCCATGAAGATTAAAAGAGTAGGGTATGAAAGGTAAGAATTTTGTAAAAAATTATGTTTACATACACATATGCATGTACCCATATACCTGTATACATACATACTTGTGATTTTTACTGTATCAAATTAAAAATGGCTTGCAAAATTGTTTCATAATTGATTTTTTGCCTCATGACCCCAGAATCCAATGTGAGACTTTGTAGATTTCAAAAGGACTATTTTGGACACTCATGAGAGATTCAGAAAAGAACTTGGAAGGCCATTAATTTTAGCTCTGACGGTGCAGCTATGCTATGTATTAATCTTCTCTGTCATTTTTCTTATCAAACTTATGATATCACAGACTCTAAGATAGATTTTTAAAAATCTTTCTCTCACTCTATGTCCCAGGCAGGTGGCTGATTCTTGATCTCAAAATATATGTCATTTTCTATGATGAGTAACTACTGACTTTTTTTTTTCTTTTTGAGATGTAATTGGAGATTTAGCACCTTCTTCCACAAAAGAGTTTCTCAATATAGCATTTACTTTTATCTACTATAGAAAGCTAGGCTGAAATCCAGGGGAGATAACAGCTTTCTCTCTATTGAACTGTAAATTTTATTGGTACTATGAAGTTCAAAATTCTTGTCTTAGTTCTTAACAATATTGTTAGTATCTATGATTTAGACAACACCCCCCACCTCTGTTCAAGAACCCTACAAACATAGATGGTATGAATTATATCTTCCAAGGACTTTATATTGAAACATTTGTTAATAAGAATATGTTTATTTCCCTTTTAGGTATCAGATCATTTAAAATTGATGCTGTTGAAAATTCCAGGTAGTTTGCTTTTGATTGACACACCCTGAGGTGTCAGGGATCTTAGGAGTTATATTTCTTTTCTTTTTAATTTAATTTTTAAATTAAAATTAATTTATTTATTTTAATTGGAGACTAATTACTTTACAATATTGTAGTGGTTTTTGCCATACATCGACATGAATCAGCCATGGGCACACATGTGTTCCCCATCCAGAACCCCACTCCCACCTTCCTCCCCATCCCATCCCCCAGGGTCATTCCAGTGTACAAGCCCTGAGCACCCTGTCTCATGCATTGAACCTGGACTGGCGATCTGCTTCACATATCATAATACACATTTTTCAACGCTACCTTCTCAAATCATCCCACCCTCACCTTCTCCTACAGAGTCCAAAAGACTGTTCTTTACATCTGTGTCTCTTGTTGTCTCGCTTATAGGGTCATCGTTAGCATCTTTCTAAATTCCATATATATGTGTTAGTGTACTGTATTGGTGTTTTTCTTTCTGACTTACTTCACTCTGCATAATAGGCTCCAGTTTCATCCACCTCATTAGAACTGATTCAAATGCATTCTTTTTAATGGCTGAGTAATATTCCACTGTGCATATGTACCACAGCTTTCTTACCCATTTGTCTGCCAATGGGCATCTAGGTTGCTTCCATCTCCTGGCTACTGTAAACAGTGCTGTGATGAACAATGGGGCACACATGTCTGTTTCAGTTCTGGTTTCCTAGGTGTGTATGCCCAGCAGTGAGATTGCTGGGTCATATGGCAGTACTATGGAGAACAGTGTGGAAATTCCTTAAAAAACTGGAAATAGGAGTTAGATTTCTTTAGAGGACAGCATAGTTACCCTACATCGCCCAAGGCATTCTCTGTCAACTTATTTTAGACTTGTAAAGATGTGCTCACTCATGTTTCAAAGGGACAGATGGTTGAATTGTTCTTTCCTTGGTGGTATTATTTACAGATCTTATTAAATAGCAATCATCTGCAGTAGGACTTTAAAAAGCATTTTTATGCAGTTATGTTCTAGATAATGCAAAAAAGTTATTAAACATTGACTGTCTTCTAGGATCTTAGTGATATTATCATTTTAAGATGTCTCTTAGAGATTAATTCTTCTCTAATAAGGAGAGAATCTTGTAAGTGAAATCTGAGGTTCCTTTAAAATTCTGCATATCCTATATTTTTTCCAGGGATGTTCTAAATTATGTTGTAGGTAGGCTAGAGGCCTGTTCATAGGTTTCTTAGATATTGGAATCTACATAAAGTCCTCTCTATATGGGTCTCTTGAATAATTTCATCTCTGGAATTCCTTTTCTGGAAGGAAGTGAGCTTGTGGAAGTTTTTCGTTATTACCTTTACATGTATAATTCCTGTCTCTATAGCCTTTGTTTTCTTATCCCTATTTAATCTCCTGTTGGTGCCTTTATATTCCTTAGCCACTCATATTTTTTCCTCAGGTGCTAGTTGGGTGGATGCCAAAGAGATTATAATGGCACTTCTATGGGTTGTTTTCATCAGTGCTACTCTTCATTTGGTGGTTTAGTCACTTAGTCGTGTCAACTCTTGCAATCCCATGGATGGTAGCCCGCCAGGGTCCTCTGTCCATGGGATTCTCCAGGCAAGAATACTGGAGTGGGTTGCCATTTCTTTCTCCAGGGGATCATCCTGACCCAGGAATTGAACCCAGGTCTCCTGTATTGCAGGCAGATTCTTTACTGACTGAGCTATGAAGGAAACTCTTCATTTAGAGAGAAGAAAAGTAAAACCAGTATTTCTAGTGGGTAGACCAAAACAGTCATCTGAGCTAGAGCAGGCTCAGACCTACTGAAACAAGTAGTTAGGAACTAACACAATCTTAGAATATTTGCACTAGAAGGGCTTTAAATAATTTTTTCTAATAATATACTGTAAAAATTATGTATAGAGATTCAGGCCTTGCCTAAGATGACACAATGAGTTAGTGGCAGAGATAGACTGTACACCTAGATCTTCAGACTCCCATCACAAAGTTATATGAATTTGTAAATTACTTTCTATTTATAATTGGCTGTCTAAAATGTTCCCACATCCATTATTTCAATCCCAGTCAGTGATATACATCTTAATAAGCAAAATTGGATATTTAAATCTCAAATCTACTTTTGGACCAGTTAACTCTAGCTAAGCACCATGTAGTCCTGTGTATTGCAAAGTGGACCAGTTTTGTGCTATCATACTCTGCTCTGCTCATGTTGATTCCAGCCACTTGTATAAGTGAAGGAAATGGATGGACTACGGGAACTGTTTCTTAAAGCTACACGTAATTCTTCCATGTATTATAAAGGAGATAGTCAAGGAGAAAAGGAGTTAATTTCTCTAATCAGGAAAGTAATTTATCTAACCAGGGAATTATTTACATAACTAATTGGATAAAAATTTAGACTTCTAATGTTCTTTCCACTCAAGAATATACCTTAGAACTCAACCAACAACTTACTGGGTATATTAGTTTTCATTGCTGTACAATGAATTACATATTTAATAGCTTAAGACAATATACATTATTATTTTACAGTTTCTGTAAGTTAGGAGTCAAGGTGTGAATTGGCTCTGTTTAGCGTCTCACTCAGTTAAAATCAAAATATCAGCTGGGCCTGCAATCTCATTTGTGTTTTGGAGTCCTCTTCCAAGTTCATTCAGGTTGCTGGCAGAATGCAATGACTTGCAGCCATAGGACTGAAGAGCTCCGTGCCCAGACTGTATGTTCAAATGCAATTTACATATGACTATTTGTTTCTCCAATGCCAGCTGGAGAATTCTCTTGACTTCTCCTGTCTCAGATCTCTAGACTCTCTTTTTTTAAATAACAGGCTTGTTGGATTAGGTGAACCTCACCTAGGATAATCTCCCTTTTAATGAATTTAACCTGATTAGGGACCCTAATTACTTGTGCAAAATCCTTTCACCTTTTCCATATAACCCAACCTAGTTATAGGTATGATATCCTATCAAGTTTGCAGGTCCTGCTCCCTCAAAGGGAGTCTTGGGGATCATCATAGAATTGTCCTTCCCCACTGGGTAATAGGAGAGTCCTTTTGTATTAAAATATTGAAAACAGCAAACTTATCACATGAAGGAAAAATTATCTTTCTAGCTTGTAAGCTTTTTTCCTCTTTAATTTTTAAATGATGTGTTTTTCTTACAGGAGATTAAGATATAACCCTAACTCAGAAATGGAAAAAACAGTCCTGTAGGCAGATTTAGTGAGCTGGGCTCCATCTTCATTGACCAGCTCTTTTGGAGTATTGTTACAGCTTGGGGATGGTTGTTTCCAACTCCAGTTTAATACATAATAAATTATATTCCAGGTTAAACAAATGAATCCTAAATTGTACTGTTTGAGCCCACTGACCATCTCTGGCAGGTATGGGATTTGATTCTAAACATGATTTCGCCCCTTCTACCATCTTGCTGGGGCTTCTCCTTTGCCCTTGGATGTGGGGTATCTTTTTTTGGTGGGATCCAACAGTCTCCTGTCAACGATTGTTCAGCAGCGAGTTGTAATTTAGGAGTTCTCGAGGGGAAGATGAGCACATGTCCTTCTACTCCACCAGATGGAGAAGCTATATATAGTCAGCAAAAACAAGACTGGGAGCTGACTATGGCTCAGATCATGAACTCCTTATTGCCAAATTCAGAATTAAATTGAAGAAAGTAGGGAAAACCAATAGACCATTCATGTATGACCTAAATCAAATCCCTTATGGTATACAGATGAAGTGACAAACAGATTCAGTGGATTCGATCTGATGGACAGAGTGCCTGAAGAACTATGGCTAGAGGTTCGTGAAATTGTACAGGAGGCAGTGATTAAGATCACCCTCAAGAAAGAAATGCAAAAAGGCAAAATGGTTGTCTGAAGAGGCCTTACAAATAGCTGTGAAAAGAAGAGAAGCAAAAGGCAAAAGAGAAAAGGAAAGATATACCCATTTGAATGCAGAGTTCCAAAAAATAGCAAGGAGAGATAAGAAAGCCTTTCTCAGTGATCATACAAAGAAATAGAGGAAAACAATAGAATGGGGAAGATTTAAGGTCTCTTCAAGAAAATTAGAAATACCAAGGGAACATTTCATGCAAAGATGGGCACAATAAAGGACAGAAACGTAATGGACCTAACAGAAGCAGAAGATATTAAGAAGAGGTGTCAAGAATACACAGAAGAACTATACAAAAAAGATCTTCATGACCCAGATAACCACAATGGTGTGATCACTCACCTAGAGCCAGACATCCTGGAATGTGAAGTCAAGTGGGCCTTAGGAAGCATTACTATGAACAAAGCTAGCAGACGTGATGGAATTCCAGTAGAACTATTTCAAATACTAAAAGATAATGCTTTGAAAGTGCTGCACTCAATATGCCACCAACTTTGGAAAACTCAGCAGTAGCCACAGGACTAGAAAAGGTCAGTTTTCATTCCAATCCCAAAGAAAGGCAATGCCAAAGAATGTTCAAACTACCACACAATTGCACTTATCCCACATGCTAGCAAAGTAATGCTCAAAATTTGCCAAGCCAAGCTTCACCAGTATATGAACTGAGAACTTTCAGATGTTCCAGCTGGATTTAGAAAAGGCAGAGGAACTAGAGATCAAATTGCCAACATCTTCTGGATGATAGAAAAAGCAAAAGAGTTCCAGAAAAACATCTCAGTTCAGTCAGTTCAGTTCAGTCACGCAGTTGTGTCCGACTCTTTGCGACCCCGGAATCTCAGCATGCCAGGCCTTCCTGTTCATCACCAACTCCTGGAGGTTACCCAAACTCATGTCCATTGAGTCGGTGATGCCATCCAACCATCTCATCCTCTGTCATCCCCTTCTTCTCCTGCCCTCAGTCTTTCCCAGCATCAGGGTCTTTTCAAATGAGTCAGCTCTTCGCATCAGGTGGCCAAAGTATTGGAGTTTCAGCTTCAACATCAGTCCTTCCAATGAACACCCAGGACTGATCTCCTTTAGGATGGACTGGTTGGATCTCCTTGCAGTCCAAGGGACTCTCAAGAGTCTTCTCCAACACCACAGTTCAAAAGCATCAATTCTTCAGCACTCAGTTTTCTTCACAGTCCAACTCTCACATCCATAGATGACTACTGGAAGAACCACAGCCTTAACTAGCTGGACCTTTGTTGTCAAAGTAATATCTCTGCTGTTTAACATGCTGTCTAGTTTGGACATAACTTTCCTTCCAAGGAGTAAGCGTCTTTTAACTTCATGGCTGCAGTCACTATCTGCAGTGCTTTTGGAGCCCAACAAACTAAAGTCAGCCACTGTTTCCTTATCTATTTGCCATGAAGTGATGGGACCAGATGCCATGATCTTCGTTTTCTGAATGTTGAGCTTTAAGCTAACTTTTTCCCTCTCCTCTTTCACTTTCATCAAGAAGCTCTTTAGTTCCTCTTCACTTTCTGCCATAAGGGTGGTGTCATCTGCATATCTGAGGTTATTGATATTTCTCCCGGCAATCTTGATTCCAGCTTGTGTTTCCTCCAGTCCAGCGTTTCTCATGATGTACTCTGCATAGAAGTTCAATAAGCAGGATGACAATATACAGCCTTGATGTACTCCTTTTCCTATTTGGAACCAGTCTGTTGTTCCATGACCAGTCCTACTGTTGCTTCCTGACCTGCATATAGGATTCTCAAGAGGCAGATCAGGTGATCTGGTATTCCCATCTCTTCCAGAATTTTCCACAGATTATTGTGATCCTCACAGTCAAAGGCTTTGGCATAGTCAATAAAGCAGAAATAGATGTTTTTCTGGAACTCTCTTGGTTTTTTGATGATCCAGTGGATATTGACAATTTGATCTCTGGTTTCTCTGCCTTTTCTAAATCCAGCTTGAACGTCTGGAAGTTCATGGTTCTCGTATTGCTGAAACCTGGCTGGAGTATTTTGAGAATTACTTTACTAGCATGTGAGATGAGTGCAATTGTGCAGTAGTTTGAGCATTCTTTGGCATTGCTTTTCTTTGGGATTGGAATGAAAACCGACCTTTTCCAGTCCTGTGGCCATTGCTGAGTTTTCCAAATTTGCTGACATATTGAGTGCAGCACTTTCACAGCATCATGTTTTAGGATAACTCTGCTTTGTTGACTATGCCAAAGCCTTGAATGTGTGGATTACAATAAACTGTGGAAAATTCTTAAAGAGATAGGAATACCAGAGTACCTGGCCTGCCTCCTGAGAAATCTGTATGCAGGTCAAGAAGCAACCATTAGAACCAGACATGGAACAACAGACTGGTTCCAAATCGGGAAAGGATTACATCAAGTCTGTATATTGTCATCCTGGTTATTTAATTTATATGCAGAGTACGTCATGAGAAATGCTGGCCTGGATGAAGCATAAGCTGGAGTCAAGATTGCCGGGAGAAACATCAATAACCTCAGATATGCAGATGACACCACCCTTATGGCAGAAAGTGAAGAACTGAAGAGGCTCTTGATGAAAGTGAAAGGGGAGAGTGAAAAAGTTAGCTTATAACTCAACATTTAGAAAACTAAGATCATGGCACTTCATGACAAATGATGGGGAAACAATGGAAACAGTGTCAGACTTTATTTTTGGGGGCTCCAAAATCACTGCAGATGGTGACTGCATCTTTGAAATTAAAAGATGCTTGCTCCTTGATAGAAAAGCTGTGACAAACCCAGACAGCATATTNTGTGACAAACCTAGACAGCATATTGAAAAGCAGAGACATTACTTTGTCAAGAAAAGTCCATCTAGTCAAAGCTATGACTTTTCCAGTGGTCATATATGGATATGAGAGTTGGACTATAAAGCTGAGTGTCGAAGAATTGATGCTTTTGAACTGTGGTGTTGGAGAAGACTAATGAGAGTCCCTTGGACTCTCCAACCTGAATACTCATTGGAAAAATTGATGTTAAAGCTGAAACTCCAATAATGTGGCCACCTGATGCAAAGAACTGGCTGTTTGGAAAAGACCCTGATGCTGGAAAAGATTGAAGGCAGGAAGAGAAGGGAATGACAGAGGATGAGATGGTTGGACGGCATCACTGACTTGATGAACATGAATTTGAGTAAACTCAGAATTTATTGATGGACAGGGAAGGCTGGTGTGCTGCAGTCCATGGGGTCTCAAAGAGTCGGGCATGACTGAGTGGCTGAACTGAACTCAAATTGCATTGGTAATGGAAAATCTATTAATATATATAAAAGAAATGGATCTTAGGTTTTTTTCTCCCAAACACCATTTAGTGATTTTGAACATTAATCCTGTTATAGGCTTTTATCTATATATCTTGGTCAATTTTCCTCTGAGAGTAGAAAGAAGTTTTTTTCTCCTCTTTTGATATCTCTTTATAATACTACTACTAATGCTTTGCCATAAAATTAGTATATGGCTTCTGGTATGGATGTATCTTAAGTTAGGTTCTAGGTTAAGAAATATCTCCCTACATTTGTTTCCTAAGCTGTTAAGATCTAATTTTCAGTTCTATAGAACACACTGGCTAAGAGTAAAAAAAAAAAAAAAAAAGAATTATTTATCAGTAAGTGCCTTCCTCAAATGCCCACACTTCAGAGACTATATGCTGAAGCAAATTGTTTATATTTATAAAAAGTGCTGTGTAAACAATGAAGTATAGAAAAAATATCAATGTCAACTGTAGGTTTATAATTGCTTCTATTTGATCTGAATAAACTTTGGAGTGTGTACATTCCATAAACCTTGCTTTAAAATAGTTTTTTTTTTTTTGTTGTTAGTCTGTCATCCAAAGTTCTCATTGAAGAGACAAGTTTTAAGGACTGGTTGAATAGTTTACCTTATAGGGTGGGGATGAATGGGGTTATGTGAGGTCAGTTTCAGAAGGCAGTCAGTCAGCTCCTTCTCTCTCCATTTATCTGATGACACACAGATTTGTAGTTACTGAGCCAGAGGGTCAGAAGATGTCTCACCATCTCTGTGAATACTCTGGTCATATTAGTCCATCATCTGCCCATCATTCAACCTTTTCCAGCTCAGGCTTTCCACCTGACTCATCAAAAGGGACTCAGCAGCAAACTGCAAACCTCACTAAGATACTAACAACATCATTTCCACTCTCGAAACCTTTGAACTTGTTTCATTTTGGGGATTGGTCCAAGTCTGTCTTACAACCAAATGGGAAGGGGCATTCACATTCCATTTACTCAGTACAGCAGACTGACCTTCACTATGGATCTTATATTAAAAAAAAAAAAAAAAAACCTTTAATGAGAGCCCAGGGAAGTGCAGGATGGCTCGAAGGCCATCTCTAGTAATAGCTTGGCTTTTTAAGGTCATTTCTTGCTCATATAGGTTATAAGGTTTTAGATTTCTTTTAATATATGTTCTGATACTTGGAATAGATACTGAAAAAAATCTCCTTCCCTTTTAGGAGTAAGACATTTTCAGTGGTTAAAAACATGTATTTCTGGGCTATATGGCCATATGATACTTATTAATTATAATACTTAGGATCTCATTTAACAATAATTTATTAACAATTTATTGTTTATTGTTAAATAAAAAATCATTCATTTAACAGTGTTTCTTACCAGTAAATTTCAGTTGAATTTCACTTTACTCTTCTCATTCTTATTCTAATAGTTTTAGAATAGAAATTGAAGGCGGAAGATCTAAGTTTAAAGTGCTCTTCCCTCTAAAACAGAAATATATTTTAAGATAAAGATTTGGATATTGCCAAATTGTTTTCCAGAAAGTTGGCAATAATTTAGACTTTTATCCATAGGTGTAAAATATCTATTTCCCTGCATCTTAGCCATTTTTAAAGTTCATAAATTTCATAGGTAGCATGTATACACTGCTATATTTAAAATGGATAACCAGCAAAGACCTACTGTACAGTACATGGAATTCTGCTCAATGCTATCTGACAAGGAGGGGAGTTTAGGGGAGAATGGATACAGGTGTATGTATGACTGAGTCCCTTCACTGTTCACCGGAAACTATCACAACATTGTTAATTGGCTATGCATGTTCAGTTGCTCAGTCATGCCTGACTCTTTGCGACCCCATGGACTGCTCCTCTGTCCATGGATTTCCCAGGCAAGAATACTGGAGTGGATTGCCACTTTCTTCTCCAAGGAATATTCCCGATTCAGAGACTCAGCCTGCATCTATGTACATATCCTGCTTTGCAAGTGGGTTTGTTATCACTGAGCCACCAGGGAAATCCAATCAGCTATACCCCAATACAAAAAAAAAAGTTTAAAGTAAAAAAAATTTCATAGACAACAACTGAGAATAGCATCACAAAGGCTCAAAGATTTGATACAAAAAGCACGTTAGAATGTTGAGGTGCAGTTGAAACAGAAGGAGTGTGTGGAGGTGGCGAGAAATGAGATTAGATATGGGAAGAAACCAGATGGTTCTGGGCGATGTGACGTGTATGACGTTGAACCAAGGTTTGGGACTTTATCCTGAGGGAATAAGAATCATCGAAGGGTTTGAAGTGGAGTTGTGTAGTCAGATATAATTTTAAGGGTCATTTTGGCAACTGTGAGCAAGATGTATTGGAGGGGTTTCCAGACTGGAAGCAGAATTTTTAGGAATTATTACTATATTCCAGATGGAAGATAACCCCCCCCTACACACACACGTACACACATACACATACATACACATACACAAAAATCCACACACACAACCAGCAAGGTTTAAAGAAAATCAGAATGGTAACTGAGGAAATACTTATTTTTGGTTCTGCCACCAAATTATTTTGTTTTTCTTAATCTCTTTAGTCTTTATGTGAGGTTTGAAGTTATAAATCTCAAACATATTCTTAAAACAGGAATTCTTGACTCTATGGCAACATTAAAATCCTATGCTATTAAATGTGAAAATTTTCCCGAGAAATGGGATGAGGGGTTATATATTTTTAAGGATCTTTTGGTATATTGAAAAAAGATACAGAAAGTACTCCCTTGGTAGACTGATTTATTTTAATGGCCTTAGCTTTCCACTCCTCCCTAATGCACCTTTTGAGATATGACTTTACATTGAAAGATGAGGTCTATTTTTCCACGCCCTGTATCTGGCCTGGCCATGTGGTTTACTCTGGCCAATTTCATGATATGATAATATTTAGCTTTTAAATGTAGACCTCAAGAAGGCTTCTGCTGTTCTGTTCTGTCTTTGGGAACTCTGCTACCAGAGGTTAATCTGCTGGCATGTGAGAGACTGGTTGTCTTAACTAAGATTATTTCAGACCAGCCTGTTCCCATTTGACCTGCCAACAGACACATAGTTGAGCCCCACTGGGCCCAAATGAAATCAGCAGAATGAGTTAGCCACCCATAGACTCTTGAGCACATATGTTTCTTACTATATACCACTAGATCTTATGTTTGTTATTCCTATTGTACAGATAAATTATAAAACCAAATTAGAGTGAAAATTATAATGATATATAACTTATGATTTTGGGAGACTTCAGGCAATCCAACAAAATAAAACAAAGTTGAACCTGTGTTCATCTTTTAATTCTAGATTATGCACTTCACCTCTTCTGGCATCTAAGTGATTGAATATATTGAATATTTCCTTTGGAATAAAAATTATAATTATCATTATTCAATATCTATAACTAATTAGTACATTTCACTTTTAATAGGCAATTTCATATATTTTAGAAACCTGAATACATACATTCTAAAATTGAAATTGCAATCTGAAATGCCTATAGAGGCCAGGCATGCATCATGATTGAGTGACTCATGTGTGGTTAAAATACTAGGCAGTATGGGAGATTTGATGGAGTGAAGGACACATTTCCAATCCTTTAGGTATTACATTCTATTTTTAAAGCATACTCCACCAGCCAAAAACAACATAACGTGTGGATCAATTCAGTCCACAGGCTACCAGTTGATCTCTATTCTAAAATTTTGATTTCTGGCCTATGTTCAAGCACTGGCTCAAGCTTTACCTTTAATAGGCTTGAAGCTGAATTTTGTGACTAGAACAGTAGGAATGAAGGGTGAGTTGTTTTTTGTCTTTTACTTCCTCCATCAGTCTTCCTATAGTAATCAGTATATGTTAGGTTGGTTCCAGCATCTTTTCTTTTTATTGCTCATCCAGATGGAATAGAAAAGAACTAAGTCTTCCAGAACAGTAGGTAAAACATCCTCACTCTGGAAGGTCTATCTCTGGTTAGTACCTAGAAAGAATTATTGTGGCTGTGGTAAACCTAAAGCTCACCTTCCCTTTGGTATGAAGAAAAGGTTCACTGAGGTACCGACCTGGCACAAACTCGCAGTATCTTATCACAGCTATCACAACCTACCCTGATGTAGATCTTGTAAGTAGACTCCAAGAACTGGCTCTTCGTGCTTTTCACACAAGGTTTCAGGTTAGCTACAAGACATTTTTCTCCCTGAATATTACAAGAGGTAAAAACAAACTTTGATTTAAATGTCCTTGTCCTCTTGAGCATGGTTCAGAGATTCAGGAAAATTGAATGCCTGGCTTATTTAGAGTGAATTCATTAACAATATATTTCAGAGTCCTTGCCATTTTGTTCCCTCTATCTCTCTCCTTACCCCTCACATACATATATGCATATGTATGCACACACACACAATAGCTCTGACAGTAAGAGAGATTTTTCAAAAGAAATTTTTAAAGTGGATTCCCTAAAAAATACTTTCAGAGCTATGAAGTAGGAAGATGCAGAAAAGAAATGTTGAAGAAGAAAATTATTTTTCAATTGTATTAGTAGTTTTCATTGCAGAGTACTCTGGAGAGAATAATGGTGGCCACAATATCTAGTGATTTAAAGAGGAACGTAGTAGGGTGCTGGTTTTCAAATGCTCCCATGGCTTCTCATGGTTTGCAGAAAAAGGATGTTGTTAGCACAGAGTGTAATAGCTATACCAGACCACCTGACCTGCCTCTTGAGAAACCTATATGTAGGTCAGGAAGCAACAGTTAGAAGTGGACATGGGACAACAGACTGGTTCCAAATAGGAAAAGGAGTACGTCAAGGCTGTATATTGTCACCCTGCTTATTTAACTTCTGTGTGGAGTACATCATGAGAAACGCTGGGCTAGAAGAAGCACAAGCTGGAATCAAGATTACTGGGAGAAATATCAATAACCTCAGATATGCAGATGACAGCACCCTTATGGCAGAAAGTGAAGAAGAACTAAAGAGCCTCTTGATGAAAGTGAAAGAGGACAGTGAAAAAGTTGGCTTAAAGCTCAACATTCAGAAAACTAATATCATGGCATCCAGTCGATCACTTCATGGGAAATAGATGGGGAAACAGTGGAAACAGTGTCAGACTTTATTTTTTTGGGCTCCAAAATCACTGCAGATGGTGACTGCAGCCATGAAATTAAAAGACGCTTACTCCTTGGAAGAAAGTTATGACCAATCTAGACAGCATATTCAAAAGCAGAGACGTTACTTTGCCAGCAAAGGTCTGTCTAGTCAAGGCTATAGTTTTTCCTGTGGTCATGTATGGATGTGAGAGTTGGACTGTGAAGAAGGCTGAGTGCCGAAGAATTGATGCGTTTGAACTGTGTTGGAGTTGGAGAAGACTCTTGAGAGTCCCTTGGACTGCAAGGAGATCCAACCAGTCCATTCTGAAGGAGATCAGCCCTGGGATTTCTTTGGAGGGAATGATGTTGAAGCTGAAACACCAGTATTTTGGTGATCTCATTGAAGAATTGACTCATTGGAAAAGACTCTGATGCTGGGAGGGATTGGGGGCAGGAGGAGAAGGGGATGACCCAGGATGAGATGGCTGGATGGCATCACTGACTCGATGGATGCAAGTCTGAGTGAACTCTGGGAGTTGGTGATGGACAGGGAGGCCTGGCGTGCTGCGATTCATTGGGTCGCAGAGTCGGACACGACTGAGCGATTGAACTGAACTGAACTGAAACAATTGTGTGTGGCATGTACATGGTCAGTCGTGTCTGACTCTTTGTGACCCCATGGACTGTAGCCTGCTAGGCTCCTCTGTCTAAGGAATTCTCCAGGCAAGAATACTGGAGTGGGTTGCCATTTCCTTCTCCAGTGGATCTTCCCTACCTAGGGACTGAAACCGCATCTTTTGCATGTCCTGCACTGGCAGGCAGATTCTTTACATCTTGTATCATCTGGGAGAGTAGTAAATATTAATAATTGTTACATGGTTGACATTGTTGATATCAACCATATAATAGAATTCTGTCACAGAATCCAGATAATCCAGATAAAATTTCTCTCAATTTTATCAACCCCAGTTTGAATAACCTTTTTATTCTCTGAGTTAATTTAAAAAATAGTTAAAACATTTATTGCATCTATCAATAAAATGTTACCTATGACATTTTAGTTTTTATTTAGTTAACTCTGTAGAAAGCAACTTTTGAATCTCCTAGCTGATTATCAGCTATTTATTCGACTATTTACTCATTCAAATAATATTTATTCAGGGTTTTAGGCACAGTGCTGGACATTGGAAGATAGTAATAAACTCATTTTCCTGTTATTACGGAATTTGTGTTCTAGTTGAGAGAAATATATCATTTAAAAATCATTAATAAGTAAATGAATAAAAGGACAATTTCAGATTGTGAAAAATGCTATAAAGGAAATAAAGAATATGAAGGAAAGTAAAGAAATGGGAATTGGGATGATTTCATAAATCCATGGTGAAATAAGTCCTCTCTGAACAAAGTAACATTTTTGCAGTCATCTAAAGTACTCTTGCCTGGAAAGTCCCGTGGATGGAGTAACCTGGAGGGCTGCAGTCCAAGGGGTCGCTGAGGGTCGGACACTGAGCAACTTCACTTTCACTTTTCACTTTCATGCATTGGAGAAGGAAATGGCAACCCACTCCAGTGTTCTTGCCTGGAGAATCCCAGGGATGGGGAAGCCTGGTGGGCTGGCGTCTATGGGGTCGCACAGAGTCGGACACGACTGACGCGACTTAGCAGTAGCAGCAGCAGCAATGTTTAAGAACAAACCACCTAGAGATCAATTTTCAGTAATGACAGATTAATTTGTTTTCTACCACCCCTCCCACTGGGAATAACTATAAAGCTGGAATAAATAAAAGCGGTATATTTAATGGCATTAGAGAGATAGCAAGATAGTGAAGATATGTAAGGAAATACCTAGAAATGAGTCCAATATTTGGCATTAGTTTTCCCCTTGAGGCATTTGCTGATTCATAAGTGGCAGCTGAGAAACTGAAGTTAAAACCTTGGCTTAGAGGATAAATTGAGCTGAGATTTTAGCAGTCTCTGGGTGTTGCTAGTGTTTGGACCTCTCTGAAGTAGACAGGCCCTGCTAAGCACCTCTTAGTTGGAAGTTTTTAGTTGGAACCCCGAAGGGCTGATACCCAGGAGAAAGGGTATGCTGTAATAAACCACCCCTCAAAATAATGGAGGCCCAGTCTTAAATTAGCTCAATGCCTGATTACATTATGGTGATCTCTTACTAGCCAAGTTGTGTGCCCAAAACAATTGTAAATCTTCTCTGATGAAAGATAACATTATTCAGAGATTTCACAATATTTAGCATTCAGTCTAAAGTAACTAGATGTATAGAAAGATAAGAACTGAATGAAAGCCAAGAGGAACAATCCTGTACAACAAAACATACCTATAGAAGGTTCAAATATTGAAATTATATTATTGAACTTGGAATTTATGGTAATATGATTAATGTGTTTTATAAGTTAAAAATACAAGTATTTTGATAAAGAAGTAGAAATTATAAGAAAAATAATTGGTAGAATTTCTAGAAATTTTGTCTGAAAAGGCAATAATTGAAATTAAGAATTCAAAGAATGGTTTAATATCAGATTACTCACAGCAGAAGAGAGAACTGATTAACTGGAAGATAGATAAGAAGGAAATATTCAGACTGAAGCATAGAAAGGTGAAAGGATGGAACACATAGAACACATATGTTATATGAAACATGTTGAAAAATTTCAATATATGTAATTTCAGTCTCAGAGTGAGCAGAGATGGACAGGATTTGACAAAAATTACACTTGAACAGATAATTGCTAAAAAAGATTTAAAGTACATTTAAGAAGCCACAATCAACCCTAAGCTGGATGAATACAAAGACAACTGTACTTAGAGATGATGTAATCAAATTGCTGAAAAACCAAAGAGGCAATATTGTAACCAGTTAGAGAAAAAAGACATATTATCTTCAACACAGCAATAATTAGACTGAAAATGGAATGGTCTCTTCAAAGTGCCAAGAGAAAATAATTTCCAATCTATAATTCTCTACTCAATGAAATATCCTTCAAAAAATAAGCAAAATTAAGACATTTTCAACAAAAAGTGACAAACGTTGTCACCAGCAAACCCAAGCTAGAGAACACTAAAAATATTCTTTAAGCAAAGGAAATGATCATAAATGGAAGCATGGAGCCACAGGAAAAAATACAGAACTCTGGAGAGGGAAAATGTGTGAATATATGAATATTGATGGGAAAAAAACAGCATTGTTTATGAAAGCATGAAAACAAGTGCTTCTTGTGCAGTATAATTATTTTATACACAAGTCCTCATAACTGTGTGTGTCTTGCATACTGTGGTATGTAGTACATATGTGGTACATACCACATATGTGGTACTTGCATATGTGGTACATACATATATATGTGTGTATACATATATTCTATACAGTGTGTGTACCAAAGATCTGTTCTAGTTACTATGCCTTCAGAATTTTGTGGCCTAATATGATTGTGGAGAAGGCAATGGCATCCCATTCCAGTATTCTTGCCTGGAAAATCCCATGGATGGAGGAGCCTGGTAGGCTGCAGTCCATAGGGTTGCTAAGAGTTGGACACGACTGAGCGACTTCACTTTCAGTTTTCACTTTCATGCATTGGAGAAGGAAATGGCAACCCACTCCAGTGTTCTTGCCTGGAGAATCCCAGGGAACGGGGAGCCTGGTGGGCTGCGGTCTATGAAGTCACACAGAGTCGGACACGGCTGAAGCGACTTAGCAGCAGCGGCAGCAGCAGCAGTATGATTGCAGCATATATTTTGCTCCCAGTTGGGGGGGTGTTGGCAGAGATAGTTTAGCTCTGCTCAAATTGGAATCAGCTGGAGTGGCTCAAAGGCTGGGAAGCACGATCATCTGGAAGCTTGCTCTCATATCTGGCAGTTGATGCTGGTTGTTGGCTGACACCTTTCCTGGGGCTTTGACTTTGCCCCATATGGCAAATAAGTTCCAGGAGGAGCTGCCTCACACACACAAACACACACACACACACACACACACACACACAGACACACACACACAGACCTAATGAAAGATTATTAGGTTATTCTAGGTAAAGGAAAACAGCAGTACGAGTGTCCTGAGGTAGGAATTACTCTGTGAGAGACAGAAAGAAGAGCAGTGAGACAAAATAGGGGACACAGTGATATGAGATATTGTTGCAGCTGGTTATGGGACTCAGGTGAGAGTGCTTCTACTTCCAGTCAAGGAAAGGATACCACAGGTGCTATCTGGTGTACTGGCTTGTGCAACCCCACACGTATCTCCTACATAAGGATTCCCAGGAAGAGGAGATATTGTGTTAGATAATGGGATATTTTCTTTGTGAAGATATGTTAAAAACTGTATTAAAAATTTATCATCATGAACATTCTGATTTCTGGTTTTAAAAACACCTTTAGATTTAAGAACAACAAAGAAGTGTTCTGAGTACACCATATTGGGTAAATAACCTGGTCCTTTATTATACTAATTCTATAAAATGTCACATGCCAAACATATTGTAGTCATCACTGAAATCTCATTGGGGGAGATGTCATCGGCCATGATACACTAAGGATTCGACAATATCTTAATCTGAACCCAAACCATGGACGATTACTGACAACTCACTCTTGGTAACATATACTGCTTTGTTTTAAAAAGAAATAATCCATCCTAAATAAAAATAGTGAAATGATACTGGAAAAGGCTTCCTGTCCCTACCCGGACTCTTTCACCCTCATCTCACTCTTAGGCCAAGCAGCTGAAGAGACTTAAGCCCATCCTACATTCAACATAAACGGACTTGAAATATCAGTATGGAACAAAAGAAAAAGAAATTACAACAAAAAGAATAAAGTACTTTTTCCTTCTATAGGGTCTAACTCTGTAGACTTTAATTGGATTATTAAACCCAGAGAAAAAGGCCCTTTAGCTGCTTTCAAAGTGCATCGACAGACACACTTTGCAATTGTTCTGCTTAAACGCCTTGCCTTAATGACTTTAATAATACATTAAGTTTTCTGGCATGAGATAAATTCCTTCAGAAATGTCCAATCCGAATAAACGAAGAATTACTGGAGTAATTTGATTTACAAACTGAAAAGAGTCTTGTCTTTTGTGGGATTCCTTGGTGTTAGAACGTTCTTCTTCCCTGGAGAGTCCATTTTGGGGGTCTAATGTATCTTTCCTCTGCCTGGAATCTTCATTCCTCTGTCAAGATCCAGCCCAAAGAAGCTTGAGAATTCCGTAGGAATCACCACATAGATTTTCCAGTGAGTTCTCAAATCTCCCAGGTTAGTCACTCTTTGCTGTGAGGTCCTGCAGCAAGTAATTCTTAGAGAACATTTCATTGCTTTGTAATTAACCATTATTCTTTACCTAGATGGTCAGTTCTTTAAGAACAGAGACTATTGCTTCTTCTCTTTTATTTTTCTCTTATAGCCTCAGCACCATTCCAGGTGCACAAAGGTGGCCTGAGAGAAGACTGCTGAACTAGGCTCGGAGCTCCAACATGCAGTTACACAATCTTCCCATAGCCTTTTTTTTTTCCCCATGCTTTTTGTTACAATATCCTTTATTAGCCATGACATGATCATTGAGTTGCAATGAGTATTAAGAGGAAAAGTACAGATTGATTATCTGACAGAGCGAAATGTCATGACACTTTCAAAATGATTCATTACAAACAAAAGCAGTCAGATAAAACACTATAACTGAAATCCATTTTTTGCAGTAGATGTGTTGACAAAAAAAATTATCCTGGATTATCCCCCCACAATAAAGCATATGTTATTTGATTTCCTGTCACAATTAGGGGAATTGATATGTAACATGTAACACTGTTCAACTTGTTTTCTTTTCCATCACCCCCTGGTTCAACTGACTCTCAACACAAGTAGTTTGAACTAATGAGTATGACAGTGAAAATGAAAATTATTCCAGCTATGAAAGGTGCTTTGTGCTTCATGTTAAAAATGAAAAAAGACAAATAGATTATTGATAGACATCTGCCTCTGGGGTGGCAATCTTCTGTATATTGATTCACTTTATTTTATGAGGATTAGAGCTAAGTCTAAATGCTAAAAGATTTTCATAAGAATAATTTTTATAGTCACATGAATAAAGTAATAGAAGCTACAACAATCAAAATGATGACAAATACTGATTCTTATTTGCAAACAAGCAAGCTTTTAATCTACTCAAAACAGAAATAAAAGTTTTGCTTACAGTATAACATTTACTTTATTAGTTTTTGTCTGAATGTGGCATTACTTTTGAAATTATTTTTAAATTTTCCAACAAAAATAAACAACCACTTTAACTTTATAGTGTACCTTAATGTACAAATAAATTATGTTGGTGTAAAAGGAAACTATAGAAAACAACCTGTAAATAGCTGAATTGCAGGCAGGAAAGAAAAATCTAACACCGACGAAAGTAGTAAAATAGGATGGTGGACACAAGCAATGTGGTCATAATGGCCTGAACAACTGAAAAAAGCCAGCAGGAAGTACAGAAGGGCACTAAAAGACAGTTACTGGCTAATATCCTTGTTGTTACATTAAATTGAATGTACATAATTTGTTGCATATATAATAGTTTATTATAGTTGAATCTAACCATAATATTTTATTAATTATATTACAGTCATGACTGTGTTAAAGAAATAAAAAGTACATGCATTTATCCTTTTGGTAGTCTAGTTAAGAATGGCTACCTCTGTTCTGTTAATTCTTTTCTCAGAGAACAAAGAAAGTTACATTGTGAACACATTCCCTGCCACTTGCGGAATATCCTTAGGTGTGAATTGGCTGGGTGTGCACCAACTCAGCTGTAGTACACACTACAAGTCTGTGTGTATGTTAGCTGCTCAGTTGTGTCTGACTCACTGCAACCCCATGTACTGTAGCCCACTGTCCATGGAACTCTCTAGGCAAGAATACTGGAGTGGATAGCCATTCCCTTCTCCAGGGGAATCTTCCCAACCCAGGGATCAAACCTAGGTCTCTGGCCTTGCAGGTGGATTCTTTAGCATCTGAACCACCAGGAAGGCCCGCACACTACAAACTGACTTCTAAGCACATTGCATCAATTTATATTCCCACTAGCTTTTGTAAAGTTTTGGCTTCTCAACGACATTGAAATACTTGGTAAGTTTTTTTCATTTTTAGTCTTTCTAGGAGTCTAGAATTATATCTTCGGAGAAGGCAGTGCCACCCCACTCCAGTACTCTTGCCTGGAAAATCCCATGGACAGAGGAGCCTGGTGGGCTGCAGTCCATGCGTTCGCTAAGAGTGGGACATGACTGTGCAACTTCACTTTCATGCATTGGAGAAGGAAATGGCAACCCACTCCAGTGTTCTTGCCTGGAGAATCCCAGGGACGGCAGAGCCTGGTGGGCTGCCATCTATGGGGTCGCACAGAGTCAGACACGACTGACGCGACTTAGCAGCAGCAGCAGCAGCAGTAGGGTTATATCCTACTGTGCTTTCAATTTGTATTTTTTTTTAAAGAGAGATAACTGGTAGTAATATGGATTGCACAGGGGAGAGGACATAATGGCTACAGAATGAGCAGGCCTTGGAGTTTTGCCTTCTCATAGAAGGTAATAGCAGAGTACCTGAGGTTGAAAGGCAGGATAACTAGAAGGATGATAATACCATTTTTGCTTTTAAAAATCATTTATGTGAGTTCTCTTAAGTTTTATATCCATGTAACTATTTCATTTTTATATATCTATGATTATCATAGGAATATTGGCATTGCCATTTTTAAAATGGGGATGTAGCCAAATAAATGCTTTTGGGGAGAAGATGATGAGGGTACCTGAGTTTGAGGTATAATGAATACTTCACATGGGGTTACCATGGTTTTGGACATCTCAGATAACCATTCCCAGATCATTAAAAACCGTAGTTAAAAAAAAAGGTAAGGTTTAATTCTCACAAGCCATGTTGTAATAATAAATCAAAGTATGCTTTGAAAAAGATATCAAAAACCATTAAAGGGATTTACAAAAGAATGGCTTTCTGAAAGGCTAGGTCTGTATGCTACTACCCAATTTTTAGTAGTGTGTTTTTACTCTACTAATGCTGAATTCTCCAGATAATTACATAAATTTTATGTAGAGGTAAAGTCAAATTTTGGAAACAGGGTGAGTTATTTGGTAAAGTATGGTTAGATGGGCATTTTCTAAGAGAATTGTCTGTTAGAGGAATAGATATTTGGACAGAGTTCCTAATTTTTTTCAAAAAACTTCAGGAGAATTTATCCACACTTTTATAGAAAACTCAAGCAATATTAAAATTTGATTGTTCTTTGATTGCCACTAATCGGCCTATTTTTTTAAAATTTACTCACATAAGTGAGTCCTTAAATAATTAGAGGAATTTCAACTAATATACTTACATACTCGGAGAAGGCAATGGCACACCACTGGCTCTACACATAAATTGAACGTTTTATCTCCCCTCCCTCAACATTTATTCCTCTATACAATAATGTTTTGTGTTTTAAAAAATTTATTATTATTTTGGCCATGCCCACAGCTTGCAGGATCTTAGTTCCCCAACCAGGGATCCCACCTGTGTCTCCTGCATTGGGAGCATGAAATCTTAACCACTTGACTGTCAAGGAAGTCCCTGTACAGCAGTTATTATGTTTCTTTGATTAGAATGGTTGATGTTTTAAACTAGATTAATGCTTTTCAAATGTGTGCTGAAGAAGACTCTTTTGAGAGCCCCTGTATGGATGTGAGAGTTGGACTGTGAAGAAGGCTGAGCACCGAAGAATTGATGCATTTGAACTGTGGTGTTGGAGAAGACTCTTGAGAGTCCCTTGGACTGCAAGGAGATCCAACTAGTCCATTCTGAAGGAGATCAACCCTGGGATTTCTTTGGAAGGAATGATGCTGAAGCTGAAACTCCAGTACTCTGGCCACCTCATGTGAAGAGTTGACTCATTGGAAAAGACTCTGATGCTGGGAGGGATTGGGGGCAGGAGGAGAAGGGGACGACAGAGGATGAGATGGCTGGATGGCATCACTGACTCAATGGACATGGGTTTGAGTAAGCTCTGAGAGTTGGTGATGGACAGGGGGCCTGGCGTGCTAAGATTCATGGGGTCGCAAAGAGTCGGATACGACTGAGCGACTGAACTGAACTGAACTGAATAAATGACTTTGTAGCATTAAGTCCCCTACTCACCCACACTTAGTTCAATACAAAGACAGATAAAGCTTTATTGTGGTTAGCCACTGACTTTTGGGACAACTGAGGATGAGATGGCTGGATGGCATCACGGACTCGATGGACGCGAGTCTCAGTGAACTCCGGGAGTTGGTGATGGACAGGGAGGCCTGGCGTGCTGCAATTCATGGGGTCGCAAAGAGTCGGACACGACTGAGCGACTGAACTGAACTGAACTGAACTGTTCTTCAAGGAGATAAAACCAGTCAATCCGAAAGGAAATCAGCCCTGAATGTTCATTAGAAGGACTGATGCTGAAGCTGAAGCTCCAATAATTTGGCCACCTGATGCAGAGAGCTGTGTCATTGAAAAAGACCCTAATGCTGAGAAAGATAGAAGGCAGGAGGAGTGGGTGACAGAGGATGAGATGACTCGATAGCATCACCCACTCAATGGACATGAATCTGAGCAAACTCCAGGAGATAGTGGGGTACTGAAGAACCTGTCATGTTACAGTGCATGGGGCTGCAAAGAGTTGAACACAGCTTAGTGACTGAAAAGCAACTAACTAGAATGGTGTGCCCATGAGAGCAATCTACTCTCTACGATATGGCTAGTTACCAGCTGTTGAAAATAGGCGTTTTGTTTGAGATTTTTAATATTATTAGGTTAAAGAATTTAGAGATAAACTATGGTCCTTGTAGTTGAAAATTTTACTTAAAAGTTTGCCTTGAAGTTTAGCAGGTTTATTCTTCTCTTGTTCACCTTTTGAATTCCTACTGATTTTTCCAAGCTGAATTAGTTGGGGGCTAGGAGAGGTAATTACTGAGTAATGAAATCCTCACAAAGATTTAGAACTTACTGCACTAAAGGTATATTTCTCATTCACATCACAGGTCAGTGATGGTCTGTGGGAATTTTATCACATGCAGCTAAGATTTTTGAGATCACCAGGAAAGATGGGTTGAGTGCTTGGTACTTGCATGCGTTTATACATCATTAGAAGGATTCAGTCAGCAACACCTATTGAGTATCCTTTCTTATTATGTAGTCATTAAGAAAACACTAATAGGAAGTGATACTACTTAAGACAGATATATTTTTCTTAGGTTTTCATGTCCATAAAACCAGCCATCAGTACAATAGGGCAATGTCCTGATGGATGATAGTGACCAAGATGGTCTTAAGTTTCCCCACCATTTGACATAATTTTACACAGACTTCTTCCTGACTCCAGGCTCCTGACCTTCCTTTTCCTAGAGCACTTATATTAGAAAACTTGTAATTGTAAATTCTTTCTCTGCCCCCTTGAGATGGAAATCTACAACTCAGGACTCTTTTTCTCAAGGACCTTGTGTCATTCCTCTAAAATGAAATTATATAAAAAAATATGGTTCCCTAGATTTTAGTCTCTATGGGAGGTAGGAGCCTAACTTCTATAAGTACCAACTGGCAGACACAGATGGCCTAATCTTTTTGACCACCTTACCCCAATGTCCTTCAGTACTTTTCCACTAGCTCACCCCAGCACTTAAAAACTCTCCTAACTTTGGTCCAGGGACATTGAATGCAACCTCTTATCCATATTGCATTAGTCTTGCATAAAATCTTCCTTGCCTGTTTAACCCCTTCCAGTGTGGTTTTTCTTTATCAAGGTTCTCTGTGCTTAATCGCCCAGTTATGTCTGACTCTGCAATTCCATGGACTATAGCCTACCAGGCTCTTCTGTCCATGGGGATTCTCCAAGCCAGAATACTGGAGTGGATTGCCATGCCCTCCTCCAGAGGATCTCACAAACCCAAGGTTAGAGCCCAGGTCTTCTGCATAGCAGGTAGATTCTTTACCATTTGAGCCACCAGGGTAGCCCACTGTGAAAGGTAGCCAATACACAAAATACAGAAGTAAAGTTTAAATAAAAGTGATTTTTAGCTACTAATTGCTCTGTAAATTTTGTTCTTATGGTGGCTGTTCTGTATTTTGAGTACACTTTTATTTTTCTATGAATTGTAACATCTAAAACCACAGAAAAAATATTTTTTAAGCAACAAGGGGTATTTCTTTTGAGAACATTAACCACCATCTGGGGCTTCCCTGGTGGCTCAGAGGTTAAAGTGTCTGCCTCCAATGCGGGAGACCTGGGTTCGATCCCTGGGTTGGGAAGATCTCCTGGAGAAGGAAATGGTAACCCACTCCAGTATTCTTGCCTGGAGAATTCCATGGATGGAGAAGCCTGGTAGGCTACAGTCCACGGGGTCGCAAAGAGTCGGACATGACTGAACGACTTCACACACACACACCACCATCTATGTCAATCTCTCATTATTACAACTCATTCCTAAGGAGATTCTCAGGATACAGTCAAAACTTTAATTAAAAACATATTCAAATTAAAATGTTACTTATAATAGCTAAATGATGATACATCTCACAAGAAAATACTGATGATATGTTGTTAAAAAATAAGACAGGAATCAAGTGGCATAGTCAGTACTGGAATGTAAAGAGAGGCTGTCTTTACTTGACTTATTATAGATGATTTTTTCCTTCTTTACATTTTCCTGTATTTTAAATTTAAAAATATTACTGTATCAAAAATAAATATTACTTTAAAAGGTCACCATAAAATAATTTTATTGACTTGAACTTCTAAAAGAAAACAACCAAGAACTTTGCTTTCCAGGATTATAGATTGAGAAAAAGTGAACAATACATTGTAATTACAAGGTTATAAGCAAACTCTGTTTTAGAATTAATGCTATTCCCATTTGACATTTGAAATGTTTCTCTACATTAATATTCATATACTTTAATAATATAATTTTTCTACCTTTAAAATTCATATTATAGGACTGGGAATTATGATGGCTTTTTATGTAAGAAATTACTGATTTTTTGTATGATGAGGTAGATTTCACTTGGTAGGGAAAACTGCTTTTTAGTGGCTCCTAAATAAACATTGTTAGTCATTCTGAAGATTTTTTTTCTGTTATATTTATTTTCCATGGCACAATACTTGTAAACTAGAGCATCACATTTCTAAGGTGCTGAGCCTTGAGTATTTTATCATAAAGTAATTAAATATAATATCTAGTTATGCATAGAGAAGATTATGAACTATTTCTACAGTCTCAGAAGATTTATGTCCCTGACTTCCTCAAATGTGCCTGAAGTAACACAAGTCCTCATAGCCTAGATTTACGGATCTCTTTGTGTCTTTGATCTTCCTCTGTGAGGCAAGGTTGTTTAGATGGACAGATTAGCTTGTTCTGGGCTTAAAAATGTCTTTCTTTTCACCTGGAATGGGGCCCTTCTCACTTGTAGGACTGTGACTTGTGAAAGAGACTGAACTAACCAAAACAAATAGGGTACTTAATCTTCATTTGTCAAAGCTGTGGGTGCTCTGCTTCTTCGATTTACATAATGAAAAGTTTAATAAATTTCTGCAAGATTCAGTTTCTACAAATTTTCTATTTTTAGGCTGTGCAAATCACTTTTTATAACCTACTTGATAAGAATGATGAATAAGAAAAACATTTCAATGTTTATTTGAATCTGCTATGGAATAACCCTATTTGTCATATTCATGTATTATTTTTTCTCCCTATTTATCTATAGTAATTTCTGAAATGTTATAAGATGGCCATGTGTAATTTTGTAATGATAAGGAAAATTCAGGAGATGGAAAGCCTCTGTTTTATATAATTATATAGATCCACTGCTTCTTAAGAAATTTTCTTAAAAACACGTGTAAAGTTATTTCACACCTTAAGTAAAAGCTAAATTCTGTCCATTAGGAAATATATGCAGTTACTATACTTGTGTTTGATTACAAACTACGATCTCTTTCCTATCCACCTGCTTTATTCAATTTCACTGATAATTTCCAAAGGTGGTCCTAGAAATTTCATAAGTTTTTGAGTCTGAAGCTACTCTACTCTTTCCTCTTTGATCGACATGATTTTTTTTTTTTTTTGCCAAATGATTAATTTTGTCCTAGGTAACATTACTGTGTCAGATGGGATCATAAAATATTCATTTATAGAAATTACCTAGGTTAGATTTCAATGTTCAAAATCACTGACTGTTTGCTGATTGCTTAACAGATACATATTACTATACTTTATTACTATACTTATCTCTAGGAATCAAGGGACTGTGATGCTTGGTGGGTACCATAGAAAGATAATTCATGGTCCCCTAGGTTTGAGAAATATAGTTTCTTCTCAAAAGAACTGTTTTTCCCTAATTAATAGTGTCTAAAGTGGTAAATCAGCTTAGCAGGAAGAGAGCAGGGAGGAAAATATTTATTTTTTCTAAAATAGTACGTGTTCTTCTTTGTTACTTTTATCAGTCAGGGTCCTGGCAGGAAATAAATGGCACACTCCACTCTAGTAATTAGGCTCAGTTAATGAATAGACTGTTTGTAACGTGTGGGCAGAATGAAGGTAACTCAGCAAGGCTAACCACAGGGATCCATGTGAAGAGGAGTGATTATCAAAATCCTAGGAGAACTGTAACTGAAGGAGAAAGGGACCAGCAGGAGCTGTGGGCTTAGACAGAAAATGTAGCTGCTGCTAATAGGTTCTTAGCAGAGAGGGGGCCAGGGAGATAAATACCTGCATCTCTCTTTCCTTCCATCCTCCGATAGGCTCTTGGTGCTTCTCACTGGCCAAACCCAAGCAGAATCCAGAAGGCAAGGCTAGAGGTCAGCTTCCTGAGCACACAGCATGGTGGAGAAGGATGGAAGACATATCTGGTGAGGGGTGGAGGGGAGAACAAATGCAGCGGATTCAGTACCACATTTACAATTTGACCATAAATGTTGAGACAGTACAAAAGTAATAATGTTCCTTAGTATTTCCACAAAGTAAATAAGATGAACTTGACAAGATTATATATTTAAAATGTAAATGACTTAATAATAACTTGCCAAAACAGTTCTGGAGCTACATTTGATCACTGAACAATGCTGTGGTTAGGGGCACCCACCCTCCTGCAATCAGAACCCATGTATAATTTGTAGTCAGCCCTCTGTATATTCAGTTCCCCATCCTTGGATTCAACCAACTATGGATCGTGTAGCACTGGAGTATTTACTATTAAAGACGATCTGCTTGGACCTAAGCAGTTCAAACTCAGGTTGTTCAAGGGTCAACTGTATTTTAGAATAATGTCCTAAAGACATAAATTGTGTTTTACACACTCAATAGAGTTGTACTTGATTCACTAATGATCTTTACTTTTCAAGAGTTCAAGTGATTTTTAACTTAAGAACCATAGCATTTTGGGGGTGAACTCATACCAAGCTCCTCAGATTTAGTGGGGTCAGGGGTTAGGGTAAGATGGGTTTTACTAACACTAGTAAAGACAAAATGTTACAGGTACATATTTCATACAATTCACCATTTCCAAGGTCAATAACTGTTTGCCATGCCTCAATCATTATGCAGTGCTGTGGAGAAAATTTGTTTTGGATTGGCTTGTGTGGCAGTCTTAAGTTGTACTTGGCAACTTGGGATAAAAACAAAGGGACAAATCTTAGACTATAGAAATGAGTTAGTGCTATGCTCAAGAGAATCAGATTAATACAATTAGTTTCTAAATGTTTCTTTAATTATTGAACACATTCCTTCTATGATTTAATTTTAGAACTTCAAATTGTTTTACTTAGAAATCATTAATTGATAGCAGTAAATGGATATTTTACTTAACTTTTATGTTTTCAATATGAAGAACAAGTAATAATTTGATTACTAAAATATTCATAAAGTATTATCCAAGCAACACTTAACACAATATTCGGGAGAAAATTATAACTATCAATTGTTGAAT
>SJYQ01000735.1:946596-961832 GCA_006410935.1 Redunca redunca
TTTTCTGAACAAGTTGATTTACAGATTAGAAAAACACTGCATATATAATTCAATATTTCAGGGCATTGTAATACATTTCTACATTAAACTATTTTTTGTCTCTAGAATCTAGCAGTATAAAAACACTTTAAATGCTTTCAAAGGTATGAAAAGCGTAATTTTATGTGTTTAGAGTTAATGGTAATTTTTTCCCTTCTGCCTTTAATGCAAGAGTAAATCATTATAAATCTCTTCTAAAGGTTCTATTTAGTTTTTCTTTCCTTTGAGCACAACTATTTTTTTCCCTCTGAAGTAAATTTTAGTATTGTATTTTTCTAACCTTTTTGTAATCATAAGTAGTCAAATTTTTGGTAAACTTCTAAAAACAATCATTCTTACATGAAGTAATTTCTGATAAACCAGCCACTGCTATTGTTTGGCTATGGGTATATAAGATGGTGAAGGACAGGGAAGCCTGGCGTGCAGCAGCCCATGGGGTCACAAACAGTCGGACACGACTGAGTGACTGAGCAACAGCAACATATAAGATGGAGTTTCTGTAGTCCTAGTGACGAAAGTACCTTCAGCTGTTATCTGTCTTGGCATTCCATATCCTCCTTTCCTTCTCCTACCTACTTTATGAAATTCAGATGCATTATAGTTTTCCACATGCAATTTCAAAACTCTTAGTTGCTAAAGTAAAATGTGGTAATATTAATCACATGATAAAAATTTCTAAATTACTCTGATATTCCTATTTACATTTCAAAACCCATTTTAATGCTTTAAACTGCCTTCATGCAACCCTTCTGTGGCTTTTTACCCCATCCATTACCTATTCTTTCATATGTTCTGTAAACATTTATTGAGAACCCACAGAATTCTAGTTGAGCTCTTTCAAATCCTGAAAGATGATGCTGTGAGAGTGCTGCACTCAATATGCCAGCAAATTTGGAAAACTCAGCAATGGCCACAGCACAAGAAAAGGTCAGTTTTCATTCCAATCCCAAAGAAAGGCAATGCCAAAGAATGCTCAAACTACCACACAATTGCACTCATCTCACAGGCTAGCAAAGTAATGCTCAAAATTCTCCAAGCCAGGCTTCAGCAATACGTGAACCGTGAACTCCCTGATGTTCAAGCTGGTTTTAGAAAAGGCAGAGGAACCAGAGATCAAATTGCCAACATCCGCTGGATCATGGAAAAAGCAAGAGAGTTCCAGAAAAACATCTATTTCTGCTTTATTGACTATGCCAAAGCCTTTGACTGTGTGGATCACAATAAACTGTGGAAAATTCTGAAAGAGATGGGAATACCAGACCACCTGACTTACCTCTTGAGAAATCTGTATGCAGGTCAGGAAGCAACAGTTAGAACTGGACATGGAACAACAGACTGGTTCCAAATAGGAAAGGAGTACATCAAGGCTGTATATTGTCATGCTGGTTATTAACTTATATGCAGAGTACATCATGAGAAACGCTGGGCTGGATGAAGCACTAGCTGGAATCAAGATTGCTGGGAGAAATAACAGACACACAGATGACACCACCCTTATGGCAGAAAGAGAAGAAGAATGAAAGAGCCTCTTGATGAAAGTGAAAGAGGAGAATGAAAAAGTTGGCTTAAAACTCAACATTCAGAAAATTAAGATTGTGGTATCTGGTCCCATCAGTTCATGCAAATAGATGGGGAAACAATGGAAACAGTAACAGACTTTTTATATTTTTGGGCCCCAAAATAACTGCAGATGGTGACTGCAGCCATTAAGTTAAAAGACACTTGCTCCTTGGCAGAAAAGCTATGACCAACCTAGACAGCATATTGAAAAGCAGAGACATTACTTTGCCAACAAAGGTATGTCTAGTTAAAGCTATGGTTTTTCCAGTGGTCATGTATGGATATGACAGCTGGACCATAAAGTAAGCTGAGCACCAAAAAACTGATGCTTTTGAACTTTGGTGTTAGAGAAGACTCTTGAGAGTCCCTTGGACTGCAAGGCGATCCAACCAGTCCATCCTTAAGGAGATAAGTCCTGGGTGTTCATTGGAAGGACTGATGCTGAAGCTGAAACTCCAATACTTTGGCCACCTGTTGTGAATAGCTGACTCATTGGAAAAGACCATGATGCTTGGAAAGATTGAATGTGGGAGGAAAAGGGGACGACAGAGGATGAGATGGTTGGATGGCATCACTGACTCAATGGGCATGAGTTTGAGCAAGCTCCAGTAGATGGTGATGGACAGGGAAGACTGGCGTGCTGCAGTCCATGGGGTTGCAAAGAGTCGGACATGACTGAGCAACTGAACTGAACTGAACTGACCTACCAGAAAATGAACAAAGCCTGGTGAAATCAAAAGATGAATTAGATGGAATTCTGCCCCCTCAGAGTTTAATGGTTGAATTAGACATATAAGCAGATAATTAAAGGACCATGCTTTCAGAGCCATAACAGAGACATAGAAGAAAGAAAATGGAGTAGTGAAATTAGAGAGCAACTCCATCTGGGCAATATAGGAAAAAGTGAGAACTCCAGAGAACTCAAAATGGATCTTGAAGGACAAATAGTAGTTTCCTAAGCACAAAGGGCTATGAAGTGCAGTCCAGGCAGAGAACACCAAAGTCCTGTGTAAAAAGTGGAGGAGTAGGATCTGCTTGAGGAACAGAGTTTAACTTGGCTAAAGGATGAACCATGAGATGGGGAGGAGTGAGAGGCTGAGATTGAAGATGTAGGATGTGCTAGTTTATGAGGTGTGAGTGTTGGGGAAGAGATGATTATCCTTTAAGATTACCTTCATCCCTATCTCTTCCACCACCATTTCATCTCCTCCAAGTTCCCATTCAAACTACATCTCAGAAACTGTGGCGAAAGCAACACAATTTACTTTAAAGAAATTAATAGACATCTCCTTAACTCTTCTTTAGGTATCTGATAAATCTTAGAGTTTCAGAGTCAATGGGTTAGAAGGGGAATCTTTCAGTAGGACTATTTCTCCATAAATCTTACTGTTCAGTCTTCTTTTCTCAGATGCTTAAGTTATAAAATGGAGATAATAAAACATATCTCACCAGGCTATTGTAAGGAACAAATGAGAATATATGTGAAAGTCTTTAGTAACCGGCAAAGTACTGTCTCCTAATGATATTTTATTTAAAGTGGCCCTGGATTCCACCTTTCTATTTCTTGCTATAAATCTTCATTTGTTCCTTTCTGTAACAGTCTTTTTCAGGGGCTTTTTTTTTTTCCCCTAGAGAAGGAGTTGTTATTGGTGCTCTGCAAATGGATGCTGAGATTGGGTATACTGGGTAAAAGTTGGTTCATGGGGAAATCTCTGTGGTGATACTTTATAGGCAAGAGAGAAAGGCCCTCAGACTTGTTCCCAGTTGAGGCAGCAGGCCAACCCTTGGTACCTGCATCAGTGAGTCAAAGGCTGGGAGCCACCTCTGGTTCGGGCAGTTCCCGCCCTGCCAGCCAGAGGCATTCCAAGTGAGCAGGGAGCCCTGCAGCGTCAGCGCCAGCCGCGCAGCCGGGCCATGGCGCCTCTGGATGAGAGGGGGTCTGGTCAGTGCGCCGCAGCACACACCCACCTTCGCTTCCTCCATCTGCCTCTAGGGTGAAGTCTGAGGTGCGAGCTGCCCTAGCCTGTGAAAATACAGGGCTCCCAATTAGAGGATGTTCAGGGCAGCCCTCAATGGAAAATCAGGGACACTCTAACCTTGAGGGTCCTTTGTGTTAAACATTCAGGGGTTCCCAGAGAGATTTTCAATGCCAAGTTGTCTCCTCACTACACACTTTTTATCTTTGCTTTTTAAATTTACTAAATGGTTTTTGAAAGAAAATTTTGCATAATTTTATGCCAATGAGTTTTATAGAGAGTCCTTTTTTTTTTTGAACATTAATTTTGTATTGGGGTATAGCCAACTAACAATGTTGTGATAGTTTCAAGTGAACTGCAAAGGGACTCAGCCATACATACAGATGTATCTTTTTTTTTTTCCCCTTAACCTAAGTCTCCCAACACTGGTTTTGATTGTGGAAAACTCTTTTCCTCCACATTTATGTATCTTCATTGTCACGTACACCTAAAGATGATTTAAATTTATGTACTATTTTTTACATGAGGAAACTAACTTTTAAAGCAATAAGCATAGCATAATGCAAAATTTTAAAATATTTATATGCATATACACATATACATATGCATAGAAGAAAAACTAGAAAGTCATACGGTGAAAAATAATTATAACTGTATGATAAAAATTATTAGTAATTTGAAAATGTTTANTAACTTCTTACCATGTCAGATGATGGAAGGACTTACAGGGATTAATTTGCAGATGTGAAAACTGATTATTCATAAAAGTTCACATACATGTTCATTCTACTATTATGTTGTTAGGATCTGTCCTATAACTTGGGTCTTATACATCCAAAGCCAGTGCTTTTTCAGAAGGACCATATTCTTCTTCCCTCCAACTGTCATACATCACAGTAATTAGTATTCTTATTATTTTAACTATTAGCTACATTTTTAATAGATTTACAGTCTTCTTGGTTTGTTTCACATGTAGCATGATTATCTTCTCCCTACTTAAAAAAGTAAAAAGACCCATGGTTACAGCAGTCAGCAGAAAATTATTCAGGCAAGAATATTCATTAAATTCAACTGACTCTTTTTTCCAAATAAGTTAACTCAGATCTAAGCCTTCAGGGAAGTATAAAGTTAAGTTTTTCCAGAAACTGTAAGGTATATTTCATAACTCACCTATTAGAATGTTTTGAATATCACATCTTGCCCATAATGTAGCAATATTAAAGAACTTAAGAATCTCTACTTTTTAACATTTTATGTATAAATTTTATATTCCCTCAATATGTCTTGTGATTTTTTACTAAAGTGATGTTTTATATTAGATATGTATATTAGACTCTAGCAATATATGAGAAATTTGGTTAATCAACTTGGTTAGTTTTCCTTTAAGGTCTGTGCTTGAGGAGACATTTCTCAATGAAAGCTGAGGTAGTTCATCCGGAACAATATAAAATATTGATAATAGGATTTATATAAAATAATTTGAGGACACAGTTAGTAATATACTGAATGTTTGTTTTACTGAGAGTTCAAGTGTCAAGAGTCTCAAGTATCAGTACCAAGAGTTCAAGTAGTACACTGAACACAAACTAGATCTTTCTTTACTTTTGAACATAGGTGGGCATGAGCAATTCTCTGTGGTCGTAAATGGAAAAGTATCTACTTTGTACTATATATAACTAAGACCTTTAGGAGGAGACCATGAGTTCTCTGGGCATTTTGAGGCTTTTTGAGGAAAGCTGGCCAAAGAGGTATTAGCAGTTTTGAAGCAGTAAGAGGTTTTGAGGTGACAGCAGAAAGTGAGCAGTCTTTCAGGAGACACAGCACTGAAACATGCGGAATGTCAGGAAATAATTCCAGGTGAGGGAACTGTGTGACCGAAGACACAGAAGTGGGACTGAACTTTGACATCTTTGGTCGGCAAGGACGCTGGTCTCATAAGTAAAGGCACTCAAGTTGGAGAGTAAGATTAAATAAATGAGATGAGAACAAATCAGAGAGAACTTGAACACCAAACAGAAGAGATGAGATTTAGAAAATGTGAGGAAATAATAAAAAGTGATTGCGTAGACAAGTATTGTGCGTGGTACCATCTACATCACACAATTAGTCCAGTAGTAAAACCAGCTAGGTTTTGGCAACATAAAATTGAAACTAGAGGGCCAAGATTTGGCTAGTGGTGTCAAAGGTTAGGAAGGGATGTGTATGAGATTATAAAAGTTCAATAAAAGATTTTCACTGATCAGACATAGGATGTAAATTCTCGTTTATAATATATTTTTTCAGTTACTCTGAATGTCTTCTTTTTTAACTTCTATAAAACACAAAGAATTTAGACCCAGAAGGACTAGGAATTAGGAGTTATAAAGTATAGTGATGAGAACTGAGTCTTTAGAGAAGGGAACTGGTTGGTCCAGGGCTATACAGATGTGGTGGGTTTGTTGTCAGGAGGCCTGGGTTCAACTTTAAGCTTTGCTGCTAATTATCTTCATGACCTAGGGCTTCCCAGGTGATGGGAAAGAGTCTGCCTGCCAATGCAGGATACACAGGAGATATGGTTTTTGTTTTTTTTTCTTTTTGAGCTTTTGTTTTTGTGTGTGTATGTATATGTGTGTGTGTGTGTGTGTGTGTGTGTGTGTGTGTGTGTGTGTGTGTGAACAACCATCCTGCTAGGTCAAGCATTCTGACAGGTCTTAATCACAATTTTGGGAAATATTTTCAGAGGTTCAAATACCTGTTTGGGTCTGAGAGAAAGGTTCTGATGCTCTCTATGGCTCATTCTTCCAAATCTGACCTATTAACATGTAAAGTTCTTTGGGAGCTATTTTGTGTTTTATTGCACCAAAATTAAAATTCCCATAGCATTTCAGTGGCCCATAGCGTTTCAGTGGCCTTCAGGTGGTGCTAGTGATAAAGAACCGGAGTGCTAATGCAAAAGATGATAAGACATGAGAATTTGATCCCTGGGTCAGGAAAATTCCCTCGAGGAGGGCGTGGTAACCACTCTATTATTCTATTCTCTCTCAAATAATAAATATATACTAAATAGAAAGGAGCTTTGCAGCTTTGAAAAAGCATGGTCTAGTCATAAGGCAGTATATTCCAGGTGGGAAATAATGATGAGAATTATGAACTTCTAGTTTGAGAATAAATGACTACTCTCTGGGCTGGAGATAGCAAAATTGTCACCGACACTAAATAAAATTGGTTCCATAGATAGCCTAAGGAAAAGCTGAGAAGGCAAGTGACTCTGGTTATGGGTCTAATAAAGATGCTGGAAAGGAGTAATGCAGGCTGTTGTGCTTGATATCTTGTATGACACAGGTTAGCGTTCTTGCCTCCTTTTGGCTAAAGTTACATGCTTTAAAACTGACACTTTCAGTAGCCATGTTTTTTAAATCATATTGACTGTTACTTCTAGATCTTTTATCTTTTTGAACTAATTGAAAATGGGATCTTCATATTTTTTACTGTTTTTTATAATAAAAAGTAATATTTTCATATTTACTTGGTAAGTANCTCTCCTATATTCTTACTTCACTGAACTGACCCATACTTACTTTAGAGAGCTTGAACACTATTACTAGAACACCATTCTCTTCTGGCTTGCTTACTGTTTTTTTTTTCTCTCCCTCTCAGTTTCCTTTGCTAGTTTCATTTAATCTCTTAATGTTTAAGTGCTACAAATAAATCTGATTTATTGCTTTCTGCTCTTGAACCTATCTAGTCTCATGGCTTTAAATACTATATATATGCTGAAGATTTATAAATTTATGTCTCCAGTTTTGACTCTTTCTCAAGCTCCAAAATGTCAACCCACTCCAGTATTCCTGCCTAGGAATTCCCGTGGACAGAGGAGGCTGGAGGGCTACAGTCCCCGGGGTCACAGATGAGTTGGACATGACTGAGAGACTAAGCAACGATGCTGAAGATTTATAACTTGTATCTCTAGTTTTGACTCTTTCTCAAGTTCTAAACATGTTTATCCAGGTGCCTACTTGTCTCCTCTTAGACATCTAAATTCCTCTTGTGTGCAACATGTTCAGAACATTTTTTGATCTTCTCCTTCAAATTTGCTCAGTTTATAGCCTTCCCAATTGCACTTGATAGTAGCTTCATCTTTCCAGGTATTGAGGATAAAAACCATGTAGTCACTGTCACCTCCTCTCTCTCCAATACATCAGCTATTTCTGATGGTTGTATTTTCAAAATATATCCAGACTCCAACCGCTTCTTACCACCATGCCAGGTACCACACTGATCTAAGCCACTCACTTGCCCAGAATACACAATGATCTAAGCCACTCACTTGCCCAGAATACACAATGATCTCCTGTATTCCCTGGTCCCATCCTTTCCCACTACAGTCTACTCTTAGTACAACAGCCAGAGAGATTCTTTTACAATGCAGATCATTTATGTTATTGCTCTGCTCTAATCCCCCAAGTCTCCCCATTTCACTTGGGGTAAAAGCTAAAGCCTTTAGCCTGGAACCCTAGAGGATCTGGCCCTGTTATTTCTCCCACCCCAGTCTCCAACTCCTCCCATACTTCACTCTCCTCCCACTCCACTGGCCTCTGCTGTTCCTTGAGCCTCCCAAGCATAATCTGGCCTTCGGGTCTTTGCTCTGGCTGTATCTCCTGTCTAGAATGCTATTCCACATAGTATCCATAAAGCTAACTCCCAGGTCTTCTTTATGTTTTTGCTCAAATGCTATCAACTCGGTGGAGGTCTCTTCCTGAACATTTATTTAAAATGGCAATCCACTCCTGACCTCATCACCCTGATCCCTTTATCCAACTCTAATTTTTCGTTTCCTATCTCATTTGTCACTAACGTACTGTGAAATGTACCTGTTAAAGATACCAGTGTGTTGCTGCTGTTCAGTTGCTAAGCCGTATCCAACTCTTTGTGACATGGACTGTAGCATGCCAGGCTTCCCTCTCCTTCACTGTCTCTCTGAGTTTTCTCAAATTTATATCCATTCAGTCAGTGATGCTATCTAACCATCTCATCCTCTGCCACCTCCTTCTTCTTTTGCCTTCAATCTTTCCCAGCATCAGGATCTTTTTCAAATGAGTTGCTCTTTACATCAGGTGGCCAAATATTGGAGCTTCAGCTTCAGCAACAGTCCTTCCATCAGGGTTGATTTCCTTTAGGAATCCCCTGCTATAAAGTAATTTCCATGAAACAGATATCTTTGTTTTATGATGATATACTCCAAATACTGAGAATTATGATTGTATTATAAATGCTTAATAAACATTTGTTGAATGAATTAATAGATGTATTGAATCCCACTTAATTATGTCAGATACTTCCTTTGATTCATTACAGGATATGATTTACTAACATTTTGCTTTGGATTATTGTATTTATGTTAGTGAGATTGGTATTTTAATATATTTTTGGGGGGTGATACATCTACTCTGGTTCTAGCATCATGATTATAATAGCTTTTTATAAACAATCAACGAGTTTTCAAGATTTTTCTACACTGAAGGAATTAAAATAGTCTAGAGAATGATCTGTATTTTGAAGAAAGAATTCTTCCCTAAAACTGAGTTTGGCTTCTCTTTGGACATCTTGTTCAATTTCTTTCAACTTTTATCCTAGAAAATTATTTCATCAATGATTCTAATTTTAATATTATCATAGTATTGCTCATAATTGAAAAATCTGTTTCTGAAGTTAAATCTCTCTTCTCATTCCTTATGTTAAATGTTTGTATTATTGTTTTTTATGAACTCACAGCTTATTTCCCCAGCTGCATATTGGGTTTCCAAAGTATAAAGAAGGTTATAATCCTGGCTTCTTTTGAATATAATTCACTCCAATGTCTGAATGTAGCATTTCCCCAATTGAAAGTATTGTGACAACCAGCAACTTAAGTTTAATGTGTAAAATGTTTTATATCATAAATGAAAATTAAAGTCAGCTTTTATTGATTTTTAGCTTTGGAAGGGATTATAGAAATCATGTTGGCCAATGGCCTACCCACCATTTTTGTATGTGTGTGCATTTTTGAGGAAACCAAGGCTCTAAGTAACTGATTTGCCCAATAACACAACTATTTGTTACAGTTAACATATAGAAAAGAGGATATTTTCATTTGTTTGTAAAATTCATAACTTTTTAAATTAAGAATTCATCAAAATGTTACATAGATAAAATGATGAAGATGCGCAATGTAGCATTTTAACAGATGGTTCTTTTTGACATAGTGTGTTAGAAAAGTAACATGATGACATTCTGCATTTGCTGGAGCAGACAGACATTTCACAAATGTTAAGGCAGCTTATATTTAAAAATACTGAAGAACTGGGCCTGGGAATTCTGACCTCAGTCAAAGCTTCGTAGCCTAATTTCTCAAATCAATCTTCTTTACCACTGGTGTGGACATTTGACAATATCTACAGACATTTTTGGTTGTTACAGCTTGGTGGGGGGAGATGGTAGTTGCTACTGGCATCACTAGGGCTCATTAGTGAGTACTGTCAAACATGCTACGTGCACTGGACTACCCCCCACAGCAAAGAACTGTATGCCCTCAGTTATCAATAATGCCAGGTTGAGAAAATCTGATTTGTGGTGATGACTCTAACATTGATTGTGCCAGTCCTGAATTTACAGGTGTTTGTAATCACTTCAAAATGAACACTACATTGTATTTTTTAACAAGAATGTCTTACCCAAGTGTGTTCTGTGAAACATAAGTCCTATCAGATATTCTGTGAAGAAACAGCCAAATATGCTTGGGAAACAACGCATATGATAGTGTCCTTTTAGTCTTCTTCACTGGAAGGACTGATGCTGAAGCTGAAGCTCCAGTACTCTGGCCACCTGATGCAAAGAACTAGCTCATTGGAAAAGAGCCTGATGCTGGAAAAGATTGAAGGCAGGAGGAGAAGGGGACAACAGAGGATGAGATGGTTGGAAGGCATCACCGACTCGATGGACATGAGTTTGAGCAAGCTTTGGGATTTGGTGATGGACAGGGAAGACTAGTGTGCTACACAGTCCGTGGGGTCGCAAAGAGTCAGACACAACTGAGTGACTGAACTGAACTGAACTGAACTGAAAGTCCCTCAGCAAAATCCAGCATATTAAAGGCTCTGATATGTCCTGCAGTGAAAATCCCTATAACACTGCTTCATTCATAATATTCTAGCTTTATTATACCAATGCAATGTTTTGACATAAACTGTCTATGCATTCCTGAGAAGAGGCTTCAAGAAATTCAATCACTGTGCTTCTCAGTTCTCAAACTTCTTTCATATTTGATCTCATTGGAGTCTATCAATCATTCTATAAGATATAATTCTAAAATAACCTCAGCATTTCCCTGAAATAATCTTCCTATCCTAACATATCCTTTCTCCTTCATTTCTTAGAGCAGTAACGATTTTATGTCAATTGAGATGAATTTGCTATTACTAGAAATAGACTATTCTTTAGGAAAAGAAACAGAATGCAAAGAAAAAAAACAAAAAAGTTCTATAACTCTTTCATTGTTGACATGTTCTTATATTTTCAGTTGCTTTCCTGTCAGTATATCTTAAAATAAAATAACAATGTAAATGCTTTTTATAAACAGAGTTTTTTTTAAGACAATACCTTTAATATTCTAGCATTTTCATTTAATACTATTATTACTATCACATGATAACAACATAACATGGATAGTGAAGTATCAACTGGGTAATTGCTGGATATTTCATTACATAGAATGTGATGCTTTATTTTAAGGAGTCCTTTATTAATGGGAAACTACTAGTTTCCTTTTTTGCCTAATTTTCAGTATACTCTAATAAACAGCTTCATATATATCTTTTCACATATTCTTGTTTCTTTAGGAAAGTTGCCAGAGATGGAATTATTGTATCAGTAGGTAGGGAAAAGAATATTGTCAAGAGAGTGGTGACAATGTTGATGGATATATTTTAAGGAATTCCTGATGAAAAACTGCCTTTTAGAAAGCCTATACAACTTTAACATTTCCAACACTAGTTTATAAAAGTGACATTGGGCCTTTTATTTTATTTTGAAAAGAACACTTAATAAGAGATCTATTGTCTTAACAGATTTTTAAGTGCTTAATATTAATACATTATTATATTTTACTGTTGCTTGGATTTAGGTCTCTTCCCTGTTAGGTCCCCTGCTGTTAGACTTCCCTTTTGGCTTCCTGGTTATCATATTATATTATTCACCTCCATTTTTTTGTTCATGAAAACTCTGTCTAAATTCTTATTTCTCTAAAAATTCTCGCTATGTCAAGCAGCACCAGATTCCATATTTCAGTTTGACATGGGCTTATGTTGTGTTTAACTGCATCATACATGCATGTCTTCGCTATTTCACCAGGTTGTTAGCACTAAAAGAGTCCAGATCCAAACACTCAGTGTGTCTCAGTCTCTGTGTTAGGTTCCAAGGCCATGGGAATAAAAAGCCCTTGTTCTTGAGCTGCATACAGTTTATTGAGAAAAGAGAAAAGGCAGACTATAGAAATCACTATGACAGCAGTAAACAGAGTACTAGAGGAATATAGACTGGGATTTGGTGCCAGGGAAGGCTTCCTGGGTGAGAGGTCCTCACAGGGAGATTTAAAGGATGAAAATGAGTTCTGGGTAGTGAAAGATAAATGTGTGAAGACATAGAAAAGTCTTTGTGTTGTGACCATATATGTACATTTGTATGTGTATGCTATGTCAGGAAAAGATGAGAAAGAGCATGAAATGTACACGGAGGAGTAGCAAGAAATGAATCTGAAGATATAGAGAATGAGGACAAAGTCAGAAGGGCTGTATGGGTGCTGCTAAGATATTTATGCTTCATCCTGATGATGCAAGGAGTATGGAGGGTGAATTGACTGAGGCAAGGATGCTGGTAAACCATGTTTACAGTTCTTTGCAAGCCCAGGGTACCAAGTGAGGGACTGGTCTCAAACCTATGTGTGTGTGTGTGTGTCTTTTTGATTGGTTAAGTTCCTGGAGCTGTCATTTAATTTTCTTGATCCCTAGCATCCTAATCAATGATTATGTTCACAATTATACTTCTAAAACAAGACTTAATAATAGGAATGGGAATGGAGCATACTGTTTAGTGAAAATTGTCTGAAATGATAGGGAAGTTATATAAATAGTTTCCCTCCTCCTGTTTGGCCTAAGTATGTTTTAGATGTGTGTATGCCCTGCTACTTCTACCTCAAGCTCAGTTAATGAGGTTGCGATATGTAAGGCTGCTTTATTGAATCATCTGAGTTGCCTTGGGAGACTTTTTCTTGATTATGCACAGGAGAGAGATAAATAGATAGACAAGAATGACCTCTCTCAGAGAAATCATATTTTTGTCAGGAAATGAAAATCATTTTTATTCTACTGAGATAAAAGGAAGTTTTGTTTATGAAATGATTTAATATTTAGAAATCTAATTATAGCTTTTAATATAAAACTTTGGATTCTGGAAACATAATAGTAATAACAATAGACACCACAGAATTCTTTTTCTTGCACAGGGATTTCTGCTCAATTTAAGAGCTCATTGTTTAACAATGAGGCTTAAAAATCACGTTTATTTGCTGTCTTACTCATATTTCAGCCAGATAAAAGAGTCTGCAATTTTATCATGAGAGCTTTTTTAAATGCAGAATGAAGATGCCAATAGTAACTTTTCACACTTTGCCAGCTACCTCTACCTAGTTAGAATAATTTACTACATTGACAAAGCTTGCTCAGTAACTGGAATCACTCAGGAGAAAAATATTCTTTAAATTCAAATTGCTATACTGTAATTATAAGTAAATTGTATTAACTTTCTTTAAAGAAACTTATTAAAAGCCTGAAGCAGACTTGTCATCCCATGAGGTGTTTGCTTCTCAGTTTATGGATGGAGAAACTGAAGGTAAATGATTTACTCAGTCAAAGGAAATCATTATGTGAGACCTGGTATTGAGACGAGGTACCATTTTTAAATATATATATTTTATTTTTGTCCTTATTAGTTATTTATTTTAAATATAGCAGTGTGTACATGTCAGTTCCAAACTCTCTAACTATCCTTCCCTTCAGGTAATAAGCTTGTTCTTTAAGTCTGTGAGTCTGTTTTGTAAATAAGTTCATTATTATTTTTTTTTTTAAGATTCTGCATATAAGCCATCAGTTCAGTTCAGTCGCTCAGTCATGTCCAACTCTTTGCGACCACATGGACTGCAGCATGCCAGCCTTCCTTGCCCATCACCAACTCCTGGAGCTTGCTCAAACTCATGTCTGTTGAGTTTGTGATGCCATCCAACCACCTCATCTTCTGTCATCCCCTTCTCCTCCTGCCTTCAATTTTTCCCAGCATCAGGGTCTTTTCCAATGAGTCAGTTCTTCACATCAAGTAGCCAAAGTATTAGGGTTTCAGCTTCAACATCAGTCATCCCAATGAATAAATAGGACTGGTTGGATCTCCTTGCTATCCAAGGGACTCTCAAGAGTCTTCCCCAACACCACAGTTCAAAAGCATCAGTTCTTCGGCACTCATGTTTCTTTATAGTCCAGCTCTCACATCCATAATGACTACTGGAAAAACCATAACTTGGACTAGATGGACCTTCGTCAGCAAAGTAATGTCTCTGCTTTTTAAGCATATAAGGCATATCATATGATAGTTCTCTTTATGTGTCTTATTTCACTCAGTATGACAATCTCTAGGTCCATCCACCTTGCTTCAGATGGCACTATTTCATTATTTTTAATGGCTGAGTAATATTCTATTGTGTATATGTACTACATCCTTATCCGTTCACCTGTCGATAGACATTTAGGTTGCTTCCATGTCTTGGTTATTGCAAACAGTGCTAGAGTGAATATTGGTGTACATGTGTCCTTTCAGACCATGTTTTTCTCCAGATATTTGCCCAGGAATGGGATTGCAGGATCATATGATAGTTATATTTTTTAGTTTTTTAAGGAACTTCCATACTGTTTTCCACAGTGGCTGCACCAGTTTATATTCTCACCAATAGTGTAAGAGGGTTCCCTTCTGAGAAGAGATATTATTTCTTAGAAAGGTTTCTAGGACTTGACTCAGACCATTCGCAGACCTACCCTACCTTCCTACATAAAACTGCCTTTGGAGATATACCGGCGGCAGAAGAGTCAGAGGCTGGCAGCCTGGCTGAGTGGCGGCATTGTTATCTTTGCCACTGGGGTCTACTGGACCTGGAATTCTGGGAAGATGGCGGAGGAATAGGACGAGGAGATTACTTTCTCCCTCACAAATTCCTCAAAAAAACATTTCAACGCCGAGCAACCTCCACAAAACAACTTCTGAATGCTGGCAGAGGACATCAAGCACCCAGAAAAGCAGATCATTGCCTTCAAAAACAGGTAGGGAAAAAATATAAAAGACGAAAAAAGAGACAAAGGAGGTGGGGAGGGAGCTCCGTCCCGGGTAGGGAAGCCCGACCCAGGAAAGGAACTTTAAGAAGAGAGGTTTCCAAACACCAGGAAACACTCTCCCTGCCGAGTCTGTGGCAAGCCCTGGAAGCACAGAGGGCATCATAACAGGAACGATACATAAATGAATAATTAAAACCGACAGATTATAAGCCCAACAGTGACTTCCCCAGTGGAAAAGCAGCACATAAACCTGCACCCGCCACTAGCAAGTGGGGGC
>SJYQ01000735.1:964218-985890 GCA_006410935.1 Redunca redunca
AAAAAAAAATAAAAATAAAAAAAATAAAAATAATTTTATTGAAGTGTTAAAAAAAAAAAACAACTGCCTTTGGCCTACATGTGCTGTCAGAGGCAATCTGGCAAATTTCAAAGGCTCTCTTCTTTGATCAGCCTCAAGAGTCAAACAATTGACATTCCAATAAAATCTAAATGATAGGTCACCAAGTGTGCTTGGAAAAGAGATTGTGAAACATTTCCTATTTGTCATACAAATATCTAAGGAGCACAGGTATCAACTGAAGTTTAGTTATATATACTTATATACTTATAAGAGACTGATATCTGATGTATCAAAAAGGAAGGAGACATATAGATTTACTGGCATTTAAGCACCAGCGTGCTAAGTGCAGGTGGCTGCCACTGGCGCACTAAGCACGACCGAGAGGAGCTACCTGACTTCCGAGGTCAGGGGCAGCCGCTGAAGAGTGCCAGACCACGACCATGACGGTGCAGGACATTACTTTGCCGACTAAGGTCCATCTAGTCAAGGCTATGGTTTTTCCAGTGGTTATGTATGGATGTGAGAGTTGGACTGTGAAGAAGGCTGAGCACCGAAGAATTGATGCTTTTGAACTGTGGTGTTGGAGAAGCCTCTTGAGAGTCCCTTGGACTGCAAGGAGATCCAACTAGTCCATTCTAAAGGAGATAGCCCTGGGATTTCTTTGGAAGGAATGATGCTAAAGCTCAAACTCTAGTACTTTGGCCACCTCATACGAAGAGTTGACTCATTGGAAAAGACTCTGATGTTGGGAGGGATTGGGGGCAGGAGGAGAAGGGGACAACAGAGGATGAGATGGCTGGATGGCATCACTGACTCGAGGGACGTGAATCTGAGTGAACTCTGGGAGTTGGTGATGGACAGGGAGGCCTGTCGTGCTGCAATTCATGGGGTCGCAAAGAGTTGGACATGATTGAGTGACTGAACTGAATTGAACTGAAAGCATTCAAGACACTCAGTGATGTATGTTTTCCTAAAAAACTTTGGAACCACTAATGTGGTTCATTGCAGAAATATGTTTTCTATCTATAAATAAACATAGTAACATATTGTTAAATTATAATAGAAGATAATTTCCAATTTATCAATTTTTAGTGCTCATTTACCTTGTCTTTTTTGCCACCCCTAAGGACTCATGCAGAAAATTTTCTTCTTTTCTGTATATTTTGGAATATTTTTGTACATGGAGAAAAATGAACCATTTAATGCTTCAGTTGCATTAATAATCATTATCAGCAGAGTCTAACCTGGCAACTCTGACAGTTCCAGTCTACAGAGAGAATCTATGTCTTGGATGAAATGTGCATGTCTACCTCCCCTCATGCCCCTTAATGATCCTTGCATGACTAATACACAGTGACATTTAAGGAGCACTCATCTAAAACTGCTCATATTCATTTTGAAAATATTCATCTGTGGCATATTCACCAGCAAGAAATGCAGCTGAAAAATTGTTAACCCATTCTTCCTCAGTATTAGGGAATCTGGTTTTCTGATCACATTCTGCTGACATAACCAATCAGATACTATAGAGTGAGGTATTTAAAACATAATCAAAGACATTATTAGAGATGCAGTCTGTAAAATGATGAGAAGCTTTGGGGGAGGCCTATAAAATAGGGATTCCCAGAGTAGAAACCAGTTCAATGGGAAATAGCCTGAGGAGATCATGCAGGAAAATGATTAGAATAATAAAGTGATGTCGGTACCGAGATGAAAGGAGTCTATCAGCTGGTTGGATTGCTATATGATATAGTTTATCACAAAATGATTGAAAATGTCTAATGTTTGTACAAGTTAGTATGGCAGCCACAGGTCTCAATCATGAGGTTCTTCATGTTGTTTTAGGATAGTATATTTGGAAAGATTTTGTGAGTGAAATTGTTCCATTTGACTTCATTGATTTTGCTAGTAGTGATTCTCCTTTGAAACTTTCTAAGTCTGTGTATTAAGCTAAGTTTGTCATATCTTTCTCTCCTATATGCTGGTTCTCATTTTATATGTCTAGTATTTTCATCTAGCTACTTGATTCTATTTCTAAGTCTACATCCTGAACTCCAGGACTGCAGAGAGAAGAATAGGGAAGAGGTACTCAGTAAGGTATCTTGATTGTCTTTCCCGCTAGTTGAAGAAGTTTCCAGCATTCTCTCAGGTATGACCAGGCTTCTTTTGGTGGGAAGAAAGTTCATTACTTGTCAAAAAGGCCCACTAACTTTGTATTTGTCAATTACTTGTTGCAACATTTTTCTGCATATTTAGTTTAATTCTGTGATCTCTAACTCCTGATTCCCAGTAGATCTGGAGACTTACTCAAACACTCCTTCCTGTCATGTTTCCACTCAGTGTGCATCTCAATTTTTGAATTGTAGTACCATTTTTTAGCATATCTACCTCTTTCTCTTGTCCTTGAGTTTCTTACTTGCAGTAGTTTTCCCTGTGCTTGTGCAGGTTTAAGAAATCAACAAGAATTTGCTCAGCAGATCTCAACAAGAATTTGCTCAGAATGGTCTTTCTCCGTCTGATCACGATGGTTTCTCTTAGTCTCTTGTCTCCAAGAGGGTGTAGTTGAACTCAGCCACTGCATGTACCTGTGATCTGCACCAACTATACTCTGCACTAAAAACACTTCTGCGGTCAGTTTTCAATTACTTGCTCTGTCCCACTTAGAATGTGGTGGAATCTACAGAGGAAGTTTAAATGCATCTGGCCAGCAATACCATCTTCCATCTCCAGCTTCAGAAGTGGCTAGAGTTCGCTATTCTACACACACATATGCACAGCCATTTGATATGTTAAAGAAAGATGATGGAATGTTGAAGGGTGTTTTCATTCTTCATATATTTTTGTATTTATGTGTGTATGTTAAAATTATGGATCTTCAAACATTTGTTCTTTTCAAATACACTCTATTTGTTAACCACTAGGCTGGTACCAAAACATGAAATAGTGATTTACATTTTTATTACTTTTTTTGAACATTGAGACAGTAAGTAACAATGTATCCTTCTTATAGAATGTCACGTCTAGGAAGATGTTATGATCAGCAATTGCACTAAAAAAGCAAGAGTCCGGAGAGATGAGAGTACATAACAAGGATACATTGAGTCACTAAAAATCTGTATATACTCCTTTTATGATTAATACAAAACAAAGACAGGTGGATGAGAAGAAATGAAAGCTAGAGAAAATCAGCACATATGCCGAATGAGAAAATGTAGAAGATTTAGTTGAAATTTTAAGTAAAGTTTTGCAATTGAGGAGAGACGACATGGAAACAGATTTAAAAGGAAATTAAAGTGCAATTGTTAAAATCAAGAATTTAGTGCCATGAATAGAGATGGAGAAATGCAGCTGGGAGGGGGGAAAAAGAGTGAGGAGGAAGTAAAATTAGTCACAGATGTGAGTACTTAGGGAATTCAATACTTGTTGATTTGCTGTTTGCAATGATGGTGGATCCATAGGTTGAGCAATCAGTATTAGGGTTCAGAGCTATAGAGGAAAGGAGAAAGAGAGAAAGCTCACTCTGGAAAAGTGGTTCTCAGTTTTGGCTACACATTGGGGTAACATGTGGAGTTATATACATTACTGAATCTTCGGTTCCCCGCCTCCTTTCCCCTGAGACTCCAATGTAATTAGTTTGGTGTGCGGCTAGTAGGCTGAGTTTCAAAAACTGCAACTCATTCTATTGTGCGGCTAAGATTGAAAACCACTGCTCTAGTTTGTACCAGCCGTGCAGGTGGCGCTAGTGGTAAAGAACCCGCTTGCTAATACAGGTAGACGTAAACAGTACGGTTTCATCCCTGGGTTGGGAAGATGTCCTGCAGAAGGGCACGGCAACCCACTCCAGTATTCTTGCTTAGAGAATCCCATGGACAGAGAAGCCTGATGGGCTACCGTTGCATAGGGTCGCAAACAGTCAGGCACGACTGAGTGACTTAGCACGCACATACGCCCTGGAGAGGAATGTCTGAAATGTGTCACTCTCAGGAACACAGTGGAATCGGGACCACGGGGCTATGAGCTAGTCCTTACCCAGTGGCCTCTCGGCTCCACAGGACCCAGTGATCAACACTGAGGACTCTGCAGTGGGCGAGACCTTGCTTCAAAGATCGGCTATTTTATGCAGTTTGGCTCTTTAGTTGCTGTTTGTGTGTCATTTTTAACTAAATAAAGTTCATAGAGTTTGGCATCAGAAAAAGAGAGAAGGCTAAGATAATGTTTTAGGAAAACAAATGAAGAATATTAGTTGGAATTAAGCACCTTGTTAGGACTCAAAAAGTGCTTGAGAGAGGAAAGTAAGGACAACAGAAAACTAGAATCGGAAGCCACTTAGATGGGAACATAGCATTTTTACCAAGAAAAAAATAAGAAAAAAAAAAGTGAAAATTAAGAGAGTAGAATGTGGAACTGAAAGCAGAATCATCATTGAAACTTAGGTAAGGTTCATTTAATTATTCATTTAACAACTATTTACTAGCTCCTCCTACTATACATACTTCTGGCACTGAGCTTGGTGTTATAGATACAGCAGTAATCAATAGAGTTACTCATTTCAATCCAGCTAAAATTTTAGTAAAGGAAAGACAGGAGGATGGAGAATATGAAACTCTTCTCCAGGACAGGAATCTGGGCCTCATCAAAGAACATTCTCCAGCCCCAGGTAGGATTTCACAATTACTGTGGAATATTGACTACTTTGGGTCTTCCCATTCTTTTGCTCTCTGAATGAGAGTGTTTATTGCACTTACTCTGTTCCTGTTCCACTACTGTATGCAGGGAATATATAGTGAAGATAGTTCATTTTTAAATTTTTTAGTGTTTCAAGCTTATTATACATCACCAGGAAATGCTAAACACTGAGCTTGATACTGTGGCCAGATGCAATTTTGAGTAGCTTCGGTAGCTTGATGGATAAGCACAGGGTCTGTGGGAAAGATGATGAATGGAATATTTGGTTACAGGAGGGGCAGAGTGTGGTAGTCATTAGTGCCATATACCAATTATTTCTAGTTATTTTCTCTTCTCCATCACTCAGATGTCATGATTGATTGCAGCAATAGCATTCCCTAACCTATCCTGACTAATTTTGGAGGCTTTTTCAGAAACCTCCTGAGAGATAAGGGTGGCCATGAATACGGTGATTGCAAGAAAAATGGAAGAAGTGCTGTAACTCAAGGTATACACTAAGGATAAAAGCATACCCGCTAAGTCGCTTCAGTCGTGTCTGGCTCTGTGCAACCCCATAGGCGGCAGCCCACCAGACTCCCCTGTCCCTGGAACTCTCCAGGCAAGAACACTGAGTGGGTTGCCATTTCCTTCTCCATAAAAGCACACAGACATTGCTATTAATACTTAGATATGGGGAGGGAAGGAAAGGAAGAATGATGGGTTGTGTACTATTGCTGCTTATTGAGATCAGAAAGAAAGAAAGAGGGGCAACATTGAGAGGATAAATGTTTAGCTTTAGACACATCAAGATTGAGATTTCTGTGAAATATCCAAGTATTAAATGGATATGCCAAATATTAAAAAGCAGCTGGATATATGAGCCTGGGGTTCACAGTAAAGATTCATGCTGGAAACCTAAGTTTCTAGGAGGAAAACATATGAATAGTATTTTTTTTTCTTTTTTAAAATTTATTTTTAATCGGAGGATAATTGCTTTACAATGTTGTGTGGGTTTCTGCCGTATATCAACATGAATCAGCCTTAGGTATGCAGATGTCCCGGATTCCCTGGTGGTTCAGATGGTAAAGAATCTGCCTGCAATGAGGGAGACTCAGTTTCAGTCCCTGGGGGGCGAAGATCCCCTGGAGAACGAAATGGAAACCACTCCAGTATTCTTGCCTAGAGAATCCCATGGACAGAGGAACCTGGTGGACTACAGTCCATGGGATAACAAAGAGTTGGACACGACTGAGCGACTAACACATGCACACACACACGTGCACACACACACGCGCACACACACACACACATGTCCCCCACCCCCACCTTGAACCCCCCTTCAACCTCCCACCCCATCCCACCCCTCTAGGTTGTCACAGAGCACTGGGTTTGAGCTCCTTGCATCATACAGCAAATCCCCATGGTAATGCATATGTTTCAATGCTACTCTCTCAATTCATCCCACTCTTTCCTCCCCCCACTGTGTCCACAAGTCAGTTCTAATGACATGGATGAACCTAGAGCCTGTATACAGTGTGAAGTAAGTCAGAAAGAGAAAAACAAATACCGTATATTAGTGCCTATATATGGAATGTCGAAAGATGGTGGCCTTCCGTTGTGGCTCAGATAAGAAAAAGTCTGCCTGCAATACGAGAGGCCTGGGTTCACGATGAACCTATCTGCAGGGCAGCACACATGAATAGTATTTTTAGTCAAAATACACAAGATCCCATAAAGTGGGAAAGAAACTTGAGCCAGGACAGAGCGTGGAGAATCACCAACACTTATAGGTTGAGTTTGGGGGAGAAGAAATCTCAAGAGGAGATTGAGAAGGAGTGACTAGGGAGGTAGAAGAAAACCCAGAGAGTATAGAGTCCCGTGCTCAGTGGAGGGGTGGAATTGTCACCTCCTGAGAGCTTCGGGGAAAAGAAGTGTTCACCAGAATGGTGGGGGCAGAAACCAGACTGAAGTGGGTTGACGAGTGAAAGGGAAGTGAGAAAGTACAGGCAGCAGAGGTAGTGCTTCTTTAGAGGAATTCAGCTATGAAGGAGGTAACAGAGTATTTGGGGACTGAGAGAGTTTTGGTGTTTTTGTTTTTTGGGTTTTTTTTTAGATCCAGGATACTGCAGCGTATTTGTATAAAGATAGCACTGCTTTCACACAGAGGGGAAATGCTAACATAGAACAGGAGGAATTGACTAACGCAGCGACATCCACCAGCTAGAGGGTGGGACCCTGATCACGCAAGGAGGGACCAGGACTTGATAGGAAGGAAGAAGGGGAAATGGTGCACATGCTGAGAAGATAAAGCAGATCATTGACTTTCTTATTTTCAAAGAGTAATGAGGTGAGGCCCTCATACTAGAGGGAGGATGAAGTATGTATGAAATAGTTCTTGGTGAATTAGAAGTAATACTACTTGAGAGAAACATGGTAGGACTGTCAGGCATTAGTGAGCATCCACCTGTCTGTGGTCATGAGTTTAAAGTGAAACCGGTCAGCTGGATGGAGTAATTTTTCTTGAGGAATGTTCAGCTGCTTGTCTGTAGGCATAGATAAGCCAGCTTATCCATCAGTTTAATGGAGGGAGAAAGGAGTAAGGGAATTGAGAGTATTTGAAAGGCAGGGAATAAATATTGGATCTTGAGTATCTGGGCTGGGTAGGAGGGCAGCAAATGTAGGAGGGGACTGATGGAAGATGAAGTAAGTGGTGACACTGAGAATGATGATAAGTGTGTGTTTGACAGAAAGTTGTGAGCTAAGAGTTAAAATAGTCAACAAATGATTGTGCATGAGTAGGGGTTTGGCAGATGATTGCAACCAGTGTAGGGATGGAATGATATATCTGGTTACCAGGAGCTCAAAGGAGCAAGGATTTTTGTTAAGAGTCAGGAAGAGATGGGTGAGGGGAAGTGAAAGTTTCTGGGGAGGAGCACAGGGTAAGATAAATAAAATAGCATTTCCTTAACAGGGATTCAGAGCAGGTGTTCTCCAAACAGAGATCTTTAACAAGAGGCGAAGTGTTCCAAGAAGAGGCTGAGGGTGGATGGCTCCAGGGGTCACAAGTGGGAGGGTTTGGGATGGGGTAGGGGAAGCAGAGATGGGAGATTGGACCGCCTTAGGGACTTTGTGGGATGAGAAGGTGCATAACAATGTAGAATTGGGGAGAGAATTTAGTGGCAATGCTACGTGAGTAGATTTTTTTCTATGTGTGTATGTGACAGTCATTCAGTCGTACCCAACTCTGAGACTCCACGGACTGTAGCCCACCAGGCTCCTCTGTCCATGGAATTCTCTAGGCAAGGATGCTACAGTGGGTAGCCACTTCCTTCTCTAGGGGATCTTCCTGACCCAGGGATCGAACCCAGGTCTCCTGCATTGTAGGCAGATTCTTTACCGTCTGAGCCACCAGGGAAGATCCCTCTTTTTCTATAGTCGTCCATTATATCTGCATTCTGGTTGCACGTTTGCCCTCAGCATTATTTTTCCGACCCCAATGTGCCACCTGCTTCTGTTATGTCTTCCCTTTTGCTAGGGGAAGAGCTGGCGTTTGCAGTGACGTATTGGCATTGCTTCCCCACACTAGATGTCACTGTTGCTCGCCTCCTAATTTCAGTCCTTCCACAGCTTATTCAGTGTGACCGCCAGGGTGGCAGTGATCACTCCTGGGCCACCCCGTGGCTTACCCACACGCAGACACACATAAGATTTAATAAGGCTCTGGTGCTTACAAAACCACTGAGATGTTAAATAGCTTAGGGTTAAAAAGAGCTTCTTTTGTGTGTATTCTAACAGGCTTATTATTTAGTTGTTTCTCCCCCCTGCATTTAGGAATTAAAAGACTGAGTGAGAAATTAGACTGGAATTCTTTGCAGAAAACACATCTACTTCCTCCTGTGAAAATATGGCATTTTACACTTACATTCAAATTTGGTTAATGAGCTGCCTCCTCACCCTCTGGTGTGGGAAGCTGGAAACCTGCCGTGAAATTGTCCTCAGGTACTTCTGATACCTTGATGTGCACTAAGGAAACGTTGTGTCCTGACCTTGGGTGTGGTGTTGCCACATGAGGGTGTCTGCTGATGGTCTCATCTAGGAGGACAGCATTGGATGGCTGGTTTCTTAGTCCAGAAAGGAGCACAGAAGACCCTGTTGGCAAAAGAAAGTCCAGGCTGATGTTTGGAAAAATGGAAGACTCTATACACCTTTTTTTTTTTAATTGGAAGATAATGGCTTTACAATGTTGTGTTGGTTTTGCTGTACAACAATATGAATCAGCCATAATTATGTATATATATAATTCTCTCCATCTTGAGCTTCCCTTCCCCTCCCATCCCACCCCTGTAGGTCATCACAGAGTACCAGGTTGGGCTCCCTGTATACACTCACTTGTAAGCCCCTTTATTAGCCAAACCAGAAATTGCTGGCAGCTGTGGAGCCATTTTTCCCCCCTCTCTTTCTGGCACCTACTCAAGAAATGAGAGGAACTTTCAGAAAGAGGAATGAGGTGTAGATGGGAGACACCATTATTTTTTGGGTTTCCAAAGCAGACCAAGCATCCCTTGCTTCCGTCAGGCAGGCAGGTAACCGGTATTTACTGTATAACTTTGACGTGTCAAATGTGGCTTAAGACACTGGGGACATCTACAGAGCTGGATTGGTTCTTGCTTGCATTGGTTCTTGCTTGCATTGCTGAGAGAGAAACAAACATGCCAGATTTTTTTTTTTCAGAAAGCAGCTTTGCAGAAAATAAAGCCGAGTGATGGGACTGAGAATCTTTGGGTGATGGTGACATCTAAGCTGAGAACTGACTCATAGGACGTAACTAGGAAATGATCTGAGGGTTGAAGGTGGTTTGTGCTGCAGAAAAGCTGACATGGAGGTCCTCGGCGGGAATTTGGTGGCTTGTTCAGGGAAGGGAATGAAGGCTGGATGGGCCAGCATGCAGTGGGTCAGCCCTTTAGCAATGGGCAGCTTTGGACTGTCAACCCTACTTTCAAGTCAATACTTTGAAGCTTCAGGATGCTTCTGTCATCAGTCAATTCCAGGTCTAAGGTGAGGAATGGGGGTAGGGCTGGGCAACGCAGCAATCGAGGAGGAATAGGAGGAAAACATCGTCTGGAAGAAGCTGGGGGAATCCAATGGTGCTTCTCCGTTGCTGCTCTCCTTGTCTAAATCATGAGGGTGTTTCATCTTGGAATAAACTTCCTGATACTGTTTTCAAGGCAGAGTTGAGGTTTTGTGTTTTGTTTTTTCTTTCATTTAATGTGACAGAGGCCAGAAAATGACCATGCCGGCAGCCCACTGCCACCGGGAGATTCCAGGGTCTGATACCTCGGGGGATGACTGGGTCTTTTGGTGAAACCCCTGAAAGACCAGGGGAGAGAACGCTGATCTGGTCTGTGTTTACCTTTCCAACATAAATTCCAACAAATCTACATGTGGGAATATAGGAGAGGCTTGTGATGAGTGGTGCTTTGAGGCCACACATATAAGTGGGGACAAATGTATCATCAGATAGTAGACTTACTGACATATAGGCCTCCATCATTTGTGAACTCTTCTTATGAGTTAGTACTGTGCTCCCAGATTCTGGGATTAACTCTCATGTTAGCCCCGTGAACTCAGTGGTATCAGAACACACATTGCATAAAGAAGAAGGGTGTGATGTAGAACAGTTAAAATCCCATGACTAGAAAGGGGCAAATTAGAATTAAAACCCAGGGGCTTCTGCGGTGGTCCAGTGGCTGAGACTCTGTACTCCCAATACAGAGGGCCTAGGTTTGATCCCTGGCCAGGAAACTAGATCCTGCACGGTGCAACTAAAGATCCAACAAAGCCCTGGAAAATGCAAATAAATATTTTTTTTAAAAGGACTTGAAATCCAGGTCCCTAGTCTTAATAATTATACTATGCTGCCTCCTAAATTCTTTTGCTAGTGATGTATTTCTCAAGTGACATTTTTACTTATATACAGTTGGACATTTGTGAATTTTTCTGTTTAGTCTTTATAAACAAAGCTTTTTTAAGAGCTGAAAGTATTTGTTTCCACGATTTTTAGTAGCTAATCTTCTGTTATGCCTACTATAAGACATATAACACAACCACAATATTAATTTTGAATAATTCTGACTAATCTATCTCTAAAGTGATGTTTTAAGCTGGTGACTTTGAATTATGAGGCTATTTATTATACAAATAGTCACATGAAAGACTGGGTAAATTCTCATCAAGTGTTCTCCTTTTCATACTTAGAACAAAACTACTGGAGCAGCACTGATGGTACTTAACAATAAGCAGACCCTCTTTTTATCAGTTAGTGTTCTTTGTTGTAAGCATCTGAAGCTGATTCTGTTTAACTTCAGCAAAGAGAGAGCAGCTGGCAAGCTGTCAGGAAGCTCACTTGTTTGCTGAGAGGCCTAGAGACCCTGTAAATTGCAGGAATGCAGGTTCAAGCAGGAGGAACCAAGGCCAAGGTCATGCTGCAGAAATAGCCTGGTGAGGACATTCCCCCTGAACTCTGCTGACTACCACGCCTCCCCTGGCCACCACCCCAGACAGAGGATGCTACTGCTGGCACTGGGAGAATGAAATCTAACCTGTCCGTTTCTTTCTTTCACTTGCTCACAATTCAGGCAGAATCATCAGATTGACCAAGGCTGGGTCAGCTGTCCTACCTGTCTGTGGCAGACAGAGGCAGCCTCTCACCTGCTAGGATTTTCAGAGAGAGATGAAGAGTTGCCTTTTACCAGGTAGGAAGGAGTTTCAGATGCTGGACAGTTGAAAGAATAGTATATATCTATTAAACTATAAAAGTAACATCATTTTAGGTAATAAGGGCTCCCATAGAATTTTTCAGGTTTCTTGAAAAGGCAACATAGTTCTGGAGAGAAACTATTTTCCTATATAGTATAGATTTCAATTATCTCAAAATAGCTGCTGAGCGGGGAGGGGTCACTCACTCTGCATTTGCATACAGATGATCTTGCCAGCCATTTGGTTTTGTGTTGAGAATTCCAATATGACATTCGGCAGTTATTGGAACAAAGACCGCGTCTGCATCTTCCTTCCATTTATTTCATTTATCTCTGATAGGCTTTGTGGGAACAGTTGTCTCTAATCCAAGCCATCAGAAAGCCTTTTACATGTTCCTTCTGGCGATGTCTAATTTTCAGTGTTCTTGGAGTAATCAGTTGGCATTTTTTGTTAATTGAACTCATTCAAGAGCAACTCCTCCCCGCAAAGGAATGTTATGTTTTTGAATTTTATTGTTTTGCTCAGAGATTAAGCATTTTGTATCACCATAATCTGAAACCTATCCTGCCAGCCTATTAGTACCATGATGAAATTGATGTGGCAAAGTTTTAATTCATGCAGTAATTTTTAGCATTTACCCCTCTAGCTTTAAAAGCACAAAGACCAGAGGACATGCAAAAGGCCACATGAAATTTTTAATGTAACACGTTTACTGTCATTTTGCTGCAGTCTTTATTCTCATGTGATAGCAGTTAGTCAAATTGGGTCTATTAAAAATGAATTAAATGCCATTATTAAAAATACAGACAAAATAGTAAAATTAACAGTGCTACATGTTATGGAAACTGCAACTGTTAGCAAAAGGCATTATAGGAAGTGTAATAGAATTAAAAAAAAGAAGCCTATTTGAAGCAACCAAGCATTAATCTTGTCCCAACAGGGGCACTCAGTATAATCTAGACCTAGTGAGACTGCATTCATAAATCATTTATGCCCCACTTGACAGTAGAATCCATGAAACTTATGTGATACGGAGAAAAGTAGATTCATCCTATCCAGGATCCCTCAGTACTCCTTCTTTCAACTCATACCTAACAAGCCTAAATTCATTTCTGTAGTTTGTAAGTATGCTGTACAGAGAAAATCCAAAGAGTCAACCTCAAATAGACCTCCTTTGAAAAAGGATCAAAGTAGAGTACAAATTAGAGAAGAAAAATCCAGGATTACCATCTACAGAAAGTGAGTACGAGAGTCAAGCCAAAAATTCTTACTGGTGGATATTACAGAAAATAAAAGGTTTTCATTGGGAAGAAAGTCAAAGAGTGTAAAAATATTTTATTCTTTCTGCACACACTAATTAGTTATTGTTTCTTGGCATTGTGTTAACTCTTATTTTATTTTTCACATGCCAGTCACCGTGCTAAGCATTTTGTATACCTTATCCAATTTGATCTCTCAAATAGTCCCATGAGGTAAGCATCACTAGCTCCATTTTATAGTTAAGGAAACTGAGGCTTTAAGAAGCCAAACTGGGACTTCCCTGGTGGTCTGGTGGTTAAGAGTTTGCCTTCCAGTGCATGGGATACAAGTTCAACCTCTGGTCAGGGAACTAAAATCCTACCAGCTTCTGAAACATAAAACAGAAGCAATATTATAACTAATTCAATAACAATGTAAAAAAATGATCCACATGAAAAGAAAGAAAGAAAAAAAGAACAGAAACTCCTTTGAAAATAAGCAACTCAGTATCTGGACCCTGTCTAGGATTCAGTGTCTACAACCTTTAACCCCCTGTGCACTACTGCCTTGAAGCATACTCCTTCCTTTAATGCTCATAAACTACTCAAAGCCATGCTAAGTCTCACTCTATGCTACTTGAGAGTAGGAATAACATTCCACATTTTAGGTGCCGTGCTCACCTAGGACAGTGCCTGAGTTCAGTTCACTTCAGCTGCTCAGTCGTGTCCGACTCTTTGCAACCCTATGGAAAGCACCACGCCAGGCCTCCCTGTTCATCACCAACTCCTGGAGCTTGCTCAAACTCATGTCCATCGAATCGGTGATGCGATCCAACCATCTCATCCTCTGTCCTCCCCTTCTCCTCCTGCCTTCAATCTTTCCCAGCATCAGGGTCTTTTCAAATGTCAGTTCTTCACATCAGGTGGCCAAAGTACTGGAGTTTCAGCTTCAACATCAGCCCTTCCAGTGAACACCCAGGACTGATTTCCTTTAGGATTGACTGGTTGGATCTCCTTGCAGTCCAAGGGACTCTCAAGAGTCTTCTCCAACACCACAGTTCAAAAGCATCAATTCTTTGGCACTCAGCATTCTTTATAGTTCAACTCTCACATCCGTACATGACTACTGGAAAAACCATAGCTTTGGGAAATGGACCTTTGTTGCTAAAGTAATGTCTCTGCCTTTTAATATGCTATCTAAATTGGTCATAACTTTTCTTCCAAGGAGTAAGATTTCATGGCTACAGTCACCACCTGCAGTGATTTTGGAGCCCCCCAAAATAAAGGCTTTTACTGTGTCCATTTTTTCCCCATCTATTTGCCATGAAGTGATGGGACCAGATGCCATGATCTTAATTATCTGAAAGTTGAGTTTTAAGCCAACTTTTTCACTTTCCTCTTTCACTTTCAGCAACAGGGTCTTTAGTTCTTTGCTTTCTGCCATAAGGGTGATATAATCTGCGTAACTGAGATTATTGATATTCCTCCTAGCAATATTGATTCCAGCTTGTGCTTCACCCAGGCCAGCATTTTCATGATGTACTCTGCATGTAAGTTAAATAAGCACAGTGACAATATACAGACTTGAGGTACTCCTTTCCCTATTTGGAACCGTCTGTTGTTCCATGTCCAGTTCTAACTGTTGCTTCTTGACCTGCATATAGATTTCTCAGGAGGCAGGTCTGGTGGTCTGGTATTCCCATCTCTTTAAGACTTTTCCACTTTGTTGTGATCCACACAGTCAAAGGCTTTGGCATAGTCAATAAAGCAGAAATAGATGTTTTTCTGGAACTCTCTTGCTTTTTCAATGATCCAACAGATGTTGGCAATTTGATCTCTGGTTCCTCTGCCTTTTCTAAAGCCAGCCTGAACATCTGGAAGTTCACAGTTCATGTATTGCTGAAGCCTGGCTTGGAGAATTTTGAGCACTACTTTGCTAGCACGTGAGATGAGTGCAATTGTGCGGTAGTTTGAGCATTCTTTGGCATTGCCTTTCTTTGGGATTGGAATGAAAACTGACCTTTTCCAGTCCTGTGGCCACTGCTGAGTTTTCCAAATTTGCTGGCATATTGAATGCGGCACTTTCACAGCATCATCTTTTAGGTTTTGAAATAACTTAACTGGAATTCCATCATCTTCACTAGCTTTGTTCATAGTCGTGCTTCCTAAGGCCCACTTGGTTTTGCATTCCAGGATTTCTTGCTCTGGGTGGATGATCACACCATCATGGTTATCTAGGTCATGAAGATCTTTTTCATATAGTTTTTTTGTGTATTCTTGCCACCTCTTCTTAATATCTTCTGCCTCTCTTAGGTCCATACCATTTCTGTCCTTTATTGTGCCATTTTTGTATGAAATGTTCCTTTAGTATCTCTAATTTTCTTGACGAGATCTGTAATCTTTCCCATTTTATTGTTTTCTTCTATTTCTTTGCATTGATCACTGAAGAAGGCTTTCTTATCTCTGCTTGCTATTCTTTGGAAATCTGTATTCAAATGGGTATATCTTTCCTTTTCTCCTTTGCCTGAGCCTCTCCAAAAAGAGTTGAAATGATAAAGTTATTGATTTTTCCAGACTTGCAATAAACTCCCAGTAATAATCATTAGAGTCTCAAAAATCAGACTTCATTATATTAGATTTGAGGTTAAGTTTTGTAATTAGCCCATATAGGCAACCTCTGTAGGGAGAGGGTGCAAATTTTGCTGGGCTCTTAAAATTGTGACTAAAGAAAAAGTCCTGCCAAGGTTATACTTGAGAACTTTCCTCCTAGGATAAAAACAGTATTCCATCAAAGGTGCTGTACTGCTTTCTAAAATGTTAAGTAAAAACAAACAACAACCAAAAAGACTGGATCTGGTGGGGATCCACACATCAATTCTATTTCATTGAGAAGTGTCAGTAGAATGGGATAAAAGAAGTGCTATATATTTTCCTATATTTTCTTAATATGCTTCACCTTGACCAAGACACATTAGTCATATCTTCCCTAGTTTGGATCTCATACGTCTACTTCAATACATGAATGAGTTATTTCATTTAACTTGTGTGAAATCTTACATACTTAGAATCAATTTAAAAAAATAACCACATCCCCACCATCCAGCTCTCCCAATTGTTCATTTAAAAGCAACCCCCCAAAATCAGTTCACAGGAAAACATAATTTTCCACTACAAAATATTCTCAATGAGAACAGGGTTATTTTTATAGAGATGTTGAAAGTCTATTTCTCATGAAATCTGAGAAACAGATACATAGGACAAATGGATTATATTTGATATAGAGTCCTGAAGTTATTGCAGGGACTCCTTTTATTGTGTTATAAACCTGTCTTTCAGACACTGTGGGATTGCTTGGGGGCATTATATTATGTCATATTACATTATTAACTTCAATGTTTGAAAGTGTTTTGAGGAGATGAGATAACCTTGCCAAGAAAGGAAGGGAGGAGTATATAAAAGCTCAGCACTTAGAGAGGCTATCTGTATTCAAAGATGAACATGAACCATCATATCCACTGTTTTTCTGCATCAAGCACTCTACCTGGCATGAGGCATCAGCATTACGTATCAGTGGCATCAGTTGAAGTTTAATTTCAGTGGAGATGAAACTTGCATAAGGAAAATTTTCTTGTTAAGATTGCTGGGTTTATTCTTCTACTGTAACAGCAGATTGAATAGTGTCTCTCACTGTGTTGGAGGACTACTTTAGGTGATAATTACATGAAGGGAAGCATATGTGTCATTTTACATGGGACCATCTTGTTGCAACTGTTCAAAAAATCCATAACACATATGTTATGCATGTAGATGCTACAGTACAGGAATATAATGATGAAAGCAACTTTACCCCTCTCCTAAAGGAATACGTGAAATGAGATTTTCAGAAAATTTCAGTTTAATACAGTTTGTTGACGATACATCCAAAGTACTGTCAGAATGGTGAGGCGGGACCTCTGCCCATCCTAAGGATTCTGAAAATGTTCCTGGACATCTGAAATTTAAAGGATCATAAGGGCCAAGTTTTTAATCAACAAAGATAATTATTATGGAAACATGACATTTTACTTCCTTCTATATAAATAAGGAGGGTTATTTTTATTGTTTTTCTTATCCATTGTTTGTTCACATTTCCAATAAAACATGATACCCTGGTACAATAGAGTTAGCTTCTTACCTACAGGAACACAAACTGCTAGTGACTCCTAGTTAAATTCCATTCTCAGAACTAGTGCAAATACCTCTATTTCAGGGTATAAGACAGGGATAGGAGAAGAGAGAAGTTTTTTATTTTTTTCTCCAAGCTGAAAATACTTATCAAAGAAGGAAGCCAGCATAGTGGGGAGTGTGGGAAGGACATTAGGCAAAACATTTCTGACATTTCTGCCCATTACCGCTTGGTTTTTGTTTTTTTCGGTTCAATCACTATAGGTCTTCCAGAGTATTTCTTAGTATCTCAGCTTCCTGAGAATAATGCATTATTTTCTGTACTATTCTTATCTCTTCTGAGGGAACTTAGAACTTTAAATCCATCAATCTATGTCTGAAAGTTGCTGAGACATGCTTGGTAAATGGCCTAATTCTAGCAAGAAGAATAAATCCAGGTAACCCTGTATCTGCTCCCGTTTTCTGCTTCGATTGTGTTCATGCACGGATGTAGTCTTTTGTCAGTGGACATGTTTTGCAATCCATTCCAATCACCAACCTTTTGAAATGTCTTTCTCCCTTTTTCTCTCCTCTGCTTCCTCCCTTCCTCTCCCTTTAATTCTCTCTTTCTTCATTTTTTATATATTGACTGTGTGTCAGATATTGTGCAAGGATTTGAGGATTTGATGGTAAATAAGCAGAAGTGGTTCCCCACCATATTAGACTTCCATGTTTTCGGGGCAGATACTCATTTTAACAAGTAACAGCAATGCGAGGTAAAGAGTATGATATCGTCTATATGGAAGTAGAGACTGACGGGAAAAGTGAGGGAAGAGTGCCCTCAAAGAGGAGTGTGTTACATTCAGACGTGAAAGGTGAATAAGATGTTTAGACACTAGTCAGGCAATTTACCAATTTTTAATCAATTAGTGGGTTTAAGCACTGATATTCGTTGACTGCTCACATTACAGTAAGAGGGACAAACCAATATTATACATCCTTTGAGTGAAGAATAAAATGCAACCTATGAGTTAGTCCTGGGGGAATAAACACTTGGTTCTTATTGTTTTTAGATCCAATTACCAAGTTACAGCAAATATGGAAGACAGAGGATCATGTTAAATGATACAACAAAGATGCACTCAGAGTTATCCGGGATGTGGGACACTCTGCTAGACATCCAACCCATTTTCTTCATTTAATAAATTGCAAAAGATGGAAGAGCTATCTGAGATTAAGAAAGACTTCAGAGCCATATCAATTTATCACAATGTGGCTCTTGAGTCACATAAAGGAATTATAAATAATTTTACATATATGGAAAATATGAGGCAGTTAGATGTTTGATCTCTCCTGGATAGTCTAAGATTTTAATTAATTTTTAAAATACAAAAATAGTGATGTAGTTATGGTGAAAAAAGCCCTTATAATTTAGAGGTACATATTGAAGATTTCACAGATTTTACAGAAAATGTAATGGTTATAATCCCAGCTCTTTGAAATTTATTGAGACTAGCATTATATTTATTTGATAAACTTTGTGATTGTTCTCTGTGAGATTGAAATTAATATGTTTTCTGCAAATGATGAATATAGTTATTTATATATGTTTATGTATATAAAGCTTATTAATTACATGATTGAAGTTTTCAGTATCTCTACTAACTTATTTAGACTTACTTGTAGGAGTACGTCAAGGCTGTATATTGTCACCCTGCTAATTTAACTTCTATGCAGAGTACATCATGAGAAACGCTGGACTGGAAGAAACACAAGCTGGGATCAAGATTGCCAGGAGAAATATCAATAACCTCAGATATGCGGATGACACCACCCTTATGGCAGAAAGTGAAGAGGAACTAAAAAGCCTCTTGATGAAAGTGAAAGAGGAGAGTGAAAAAGTTGGCTTAAAGTTCAACATTCAGAAAATGAAGATCATAGCAACTGGTCCCATCACTTCATGGGAAATAGATGGAGAAACAGTGGAAACAGTGGCTGACTTTATTTTTTTGGACTCCAGAATCACTGCAGATGGTGACTGCAGCCATGAAATTAAAAGACGCTTACTCCTTGGAAGAAAAGTTATGAGCAACCTAGATAGCATATACAAAAGCAGAGACATTACTCTGCCGACTAAGGTCCATCTAGTCAAGGCTATGGTTTTTCCAGTAGTCATGTATGGATGTGAGAGTTGGACTGTGAAGAAGGCTGAGTGCCGAAGAATTGATGCGTTTGAACTGTGGTGTTGGAGAAGACTCTTGAGAGTCCCTTGGACTTCAAGGAGATCCAACCAGTCCATTCTGAAGGAGATTAGCCCTGGGATTTCTTCGGAAGGAATGATGCTGAAGCTGAAACTCCAGTACTTTGGCCACCTCATGCGAAGAGTTGACTCATTGGAAAAGACTCTGATGCTGGGAGGGATTGAGGGCAGGAGGAGAAGGGGACGACAGAGGATGAGATGGCTGGATGGCATCACGGACTCGATGGACGGGAGTCTGAGTGTACTCCGGGAGTTGGTGATGGACAGGGAGGCCTGGCATGCTGTGATTCATGGGGTCGCAAAGAAACGGACATGACTGAGCGACTGAACTGAACTGAACTGAACTGTCTGCTTAGATTAATTTTTCCTGTAATTGCCTTGAATTTTTCTCATTATATTTAAAGACAATGCCTCTTTTTTCAGGATTTTTATATATTTTAAATAGATAAAGTTTTATAATTATATATTTAAATGTTTTAATATATTTTCTTAATTTTTTTATTTNATTAAATCCATTTGTTGAGTTTCAAATTTCAATCATTTGTCATTTGTAGAAATTGCTCGATTATTTTTCAAATATGACTGGCCATTTTATCGTCTCTTCTTTCTTTATTTACTTCATTGTTTCTTCATTATTTTTTAAAAGCATAATAAACATACTTATTTTATATTCTATATGATAATTTCAATGTCTGAACTGTATACTTGTTTGCTATGTCCTATGTTTTTCCTGTCAGAATTTATTCCTGTGTTTTCTGATTTTGGCTGATAGTATTTCTTAGAGTTTAATCTGTATGAATAATTTGAGACCCAGGATAAATGCATGTTCATGCAAAGAAGAGTTGTATTTTCTTCTGCTAGTTCTAGTCCAGAAACACTTGAAATTCCCATCTTGAGGTTTTTCAGATTAAATAAGCATTTAAGTAAAACCCATGTGAGGCCTGGATTATGGTTAAAAGTTCTCAAGGGTGTTAACCTTTTGCTCAGAACCAAGGCAACTCTCTTTGCAGTCACTCTCTGAGGGGTAGGTGGTTGGATAGAATTGTTTCAAGCTCAAACTCACATTTCCCCTGAAATTATAGCCATTTGAGGTCCTGGTTTATGGTGGAAGAGCTTTTGACATTCTCTAAGTTAGGAGACCCTGAGTTTTTTTTCTTCTCTCTGTATTCTCTAATTTCAAAGTCATAGAAACTGAGCAGAAAATGTATCACAATTCGGCAAATATTCACAAGGTGAAAACCAAGTTTTATCATTTTGGCTCCCCGCCCCCCCCCCTTCCCCCCCGCTCCAGTATTTCCTACTTTCTTTTCAACTCATAGACAAATTTAAGGTTTTAAAAAGATGTTTGAGCTATACTTTTTCCTCATTTTTTCCCCTCTTTTTTGGTTAGAGTTTCTATCAGGGTACTGATTTCACCAGATTGTTACTAAAAAGCGAGTTGTGGTATCAGTAACTAGGGGCATTCTTGAGAGAGTATTTCAGAGCGGTTTAAGCCAGGTGATAGCAGATTAAGGAGAGAGCAGAGGGTGAGGCTATGTGGTGGGAGGGGAAGGAGTCCAGAACTGTTGTCTCTATTTAGGCTCATCCCACAGAGTCGGACATGACTGAAGAGATTTAGCAGCAGCAGCAGCAGGTCCCCTTTCTTGCTCACTTTCACGCAGTCCACATCTCAGAGCTCTACCAGGATGGGGACCACAGTATCTATTTTACAGTCTTAGTCTTTATTCATAACAGATTCAAATAAATTGAATTAATTAAAGATTCTATCATTGAAGGACTTTTAGAGCCCACTGAAACCAAGTTTTATTCTGCTCAAGATTCAGAGCCAGGTAATAAATCTTGGTATGATTTATCAACTTCACTGATTACTAGAAAGCTGCAATATTTTCTCCAATATTTGACTCTTTATTACATTCCAGGCCTTCTAATACCTTGTATCAGTCTTGGGTCTCTTTCGGCTCAACTGGCCTTTTTGGAAGCCATCCGACCTCTGACAAGAGGTGCCATTTCCAGATACGTGGATTCAGCATAGCTGAATAGAACAGGCAGCCCAGCAGGAGCAGCAGCAAGCCATAAAATCCACAATTTTAAAGTGTCAGGATAAGTATTTCACGGACCCATCCTGTTACTCTAGAATCAGATCAACTGGGAGCACACTTTCCAGCCAAATTTTGACAGGTGCAGCTACCGCCACGGCTCTGCTCTTCTTTCTCTAATCTGCCCATCTGCTCCCAGGATTCCTCTGTTTCTCTTAGAATATTCCCTCTTCTGCTTTCTGTAGCCTCATATCCTCCACTTTATATTTTAAGACAAGGTCCACACAAACAAGTCAAAACAGACAGGATCAGAGCTATTATTATGTAATTAGAGCAGTAAAGCCAGCCAGTTTGAATAATTCCATCTTGCAAATTGGTTTTCTTGTCTGTATTAGTTTGATTTACCCAGTATTCTCTGAATTTGGGGGGATTTTGCTGGCTGTATATAAGCAAATGAGATAGCTAATTAAGCTATAAAGAATGGATAAAAATGTTTAAATAAACTTATTAATATAAAAGTTTTCCATGAGCATCATCTAAGTACTAAACACTA